>APFE031428420.1:0-37468 GCA_000404065.3 Pinus taeda
GAGGATTACCATCTGAATGGTATGTGTTCAGGACTACTCTTCTGAACAATAATGTAATTCTTGGTTTCGAGGAATTAATGGCTAGATGCATTCAAGAAGAAACAAGGGTAGAAGAGCAAGAAATTCCCATGCCTAAAGGACCTCTCGTTGCCTTTTCTTCTCATGCTAAGAAGAGAAATAATTATGGGACTAAATAAAAAAGAAACGCTGGACCTAAGGGTGGAAGAAAAGGACGATGTTACATTTGCGATAAAGCAGATCACTATGCAAGGGAGTCCCCTGATAGAAGGTACTCACATTGGGACGATGATCAAAATCTCTCTCATGGCAATCAAAGGAATGGCAAATCAAATAGCAAAGGTAAAAGGAGTGCTGGAAATCAAGGAAGAGGACAACCATTCAAGAAGGCTAGAAATTCCAGGTATGAATCCAACACTATTGATAATAAGCAGGATGAATATTATCTACCAGCTGCTCTATCTACCTCTGGTCCTTTGGACTCAATGGGAATTTGGCTCATTGATAGTAGTGCCTCAAGGCACTTCACTGGTTACAAAGAAGTTCTCCATAATCTCATAGGGAAAGAAACTAACCTGGAAATTGTCCTTGGAGATAATATGAAATATCCCGTGAAAGGTGTAGGCAATGTCTCTCTTAAATTGAATCAAGGTAATACGACCCACTTACAGGATGTATTATATGTACCTGACCTCAAAAAGAACCTGGTGTCCATCTCGGCAATGGAAGACAAAGGCTAGAAGGTGACCTTCCGCGATGGCAAGGTAAGTATATGGAAAAATAATGTTAAAGATGCCTTCACTCTTGGGTTTCGAGTTGATTCATTATATCACGGCGGTGGAAGTTTGCTAGGTGTCATGTCTTGTGACACCTCTTCTGTCCAAACTTTGGCATCAGAGGTTTTCCCACCTTCATTATAAAGCTCTACCCGATGTAAGACAAATGGTAACAGGGATGCCCGAATTCCAAGTAGAGAAAGAAGGTGTATGTCCGGGATGTGCCGAAGGAAGCTCAAAAGGGACCATTCCCCTCAAGCAAGCAAGACCTCCGATATATTAACAACTGGTTCACTTAGACATACTGGTATGATGCTGTGAATCCTTGGGAGGATATTCATATTACTTACTTTTACAGAGGACTATTCTCGAAAGACTGGATATACTCTTGAAAAAGAGGATGAAAGTGTCTCTGTTTCACACTCAAAGCCTTGTCGAGAATCAACGAAAAGAAGATCAAGATCTTAAGGACTGATAATGGGATTGAATATGAATCTAACGAGTTTCATGACTTTTGTAAAGAGGCTGGCATCAAGAGGGAGACTACTACACCATATACTCTTGAACAGAATGGTGTGGGGAAAGGAAGAACCGTCGATTGTGGAAGCTGTCCGTGCCATGCTCCAAGATCAAAGACTTCCGAAGTTTCTATGGGCCGTAGCTGCAAACACTGCCATATATGTAACAATGCCCGATGTGGATGAACCCATGGATCCTATTGATCCACCTGAGCCTTCCTCTTCCAGGAAGAGGCCCTCTTGGCTTAGGGGGCTACTTGATGATGCTGAAGGACGCTGAAGGACACACTGCACCCCGAGGAACCTTCCGTGAAAGTAAGAAACCTAATAGGTATCAGGGATACCTGACCATCATGAGCACGATCATACAAAATGAGCCTTCATCATTCTCAGATGCCATCAAGCATCAAGTATGGAAGGATGCTATGACCGAAGAATATGAGTCTATTATGAAAAATGATGTCTGGGAAGTAGTTCCCAGACCCCAAGACAAAACAATTGTCACTTCTAAATGGCTTTACAAGATAAAGCATGTAGTAGATGGAAATACGGAAAAGTACAAGGCTCGTTTTGTCGCTCGCAGACCCCAGGACAAAACAATTGTCACTTCTAAATGGTTTTACAAGATAAAGCATGTAGTAGATGGAAGTACGGAAAAGTACAAGGCTCGTTTTGTCGCTCGTGGCTTCTCCCAAAAGGAAGGTATAGATTATGACGAGATATTTGCACCTGTTGTCAAATATACCACCATCCGCTCGATCATAGCCCTTGCGGCTTCCCAAGGATGCAACCTACATTAGATGGATGTCAAGGCAACGTTCTTGCATGGTTTGATCAAAGAAGAGGTCTATGTGTAGGAACCCGAAGGATTTGAGCTTTATGATCAAAAATCTCATGTATGCAGGTTGAAGAAGGCTATCTATGGGCTAAAGCAAGCACCCCGAGCATGGTATGAGAGGATCGATAGCTACTTGATGAAGTTGGCATTCACTAGGAGTGAAGCCGATCCTAACCTCTACTTTAAGGTTGAAGATGACAAACCTCTCATATTGGTGCTGTATGTGGATGACCTCTTTCTAACAGGTGCAGACCCTCTCATTCACAAATGTAAGAGGGAGTTGCCTTCTGAATTTGAAATGAAGGACCTAGGACTAATGCACTATTTCCTAGGACTTGAAGTCTGGTAGAAGCTAAGGGAAATTTTCCTATCTCAAGGAAAATATGTGGTGAAGATATTGGAAAGATTCGATATGGTAGACTGCAAGCCTGTAACTACCCCGATGGAGCTTGACTTCAAGAAGTTAAGCGGTAGTGCTGTTGGACTTGTTTTATGAAATGCTACCAAGTATCGACAACTCGTCAGAGCATAATGTTCTTAGTGAACTCCCATCTAGATATATGCTTTGCAATCAACACATCAAGTCAACATATGGTTGAACCTCACCACATACATTGGATTGGTGCCAAGAATCTGTTAAGATATCTTCATGGCCCAATTACATATGTAATATTCCTAATTAGCCATGGCTAATTGGAATATTCGATTTTGCTTAATTTTGCATTCTATAGTTATTTATGAATAAAAAGGTGAGGGAAAGGGGACATGACTCTCTTTTAGAATAAAAGTCACTTCCTAGTAGCACAACGTTGTGACTTAAAGGGGAGCCAAGGGGGCCAAAAGGGGGACGCAGAAATGGAGCCCAGGCAGACACTTGGAGGGACTACGCAGTAGGGAAGAAACACGTGGCAAGAGAGGGATTACGCTGGAGAAGGTGGGCCTTGGGATTAAGAGAGGCAAAGGCTATAAAGGAGAGAGGAGCTTCCTCATTTTTGCATTCGATTATGTGCATTTGAGCTAGTCACTTCGACTTAGAGCACGCTAGCTATTTAGCTAGTCTGCAGCACTGTTTAGTGCATTGAGTGCCTCCGTTCGGAGATCTCACCCTTGGCCCCGGGGGACTTCGAGTGCCTATTGGGGCAAGGTATTTCCATCAGCATTTTGGCAGTAGTTTCATCAGCATTTCTGGCAGGAGGATTGAGCATCTTGGAGGACTGCGCAGCATTGAGAGGGATGACGCAGTTCTTTCTGGCAGGAGTTTTGACTTGAGGGTTTGCAGTAGGATTTGTGCTGGGAGATTGAGTAGGGGATCAGCCCTTGCATATTGGAGGGTTTTGGCAGAGGTTTCAGGCAGATTTCTGGAGGGTTTCATTCAGTGGCAGCGCAGAGCCTTGAGAGATTGCGCAGAACCCCAAGGAGGTGATTTTTGAGGGTCAGCCATTCCAGGAAAGCTTTCTGGGTTTTTCTGGGTTTCATGAGTAGAGTCCGATTCCAGAGTTTCAGCATTTTTCGAGGGGGGAACAACCCCAAATCCTCACTTGATTCCAACAGCAACAACAACACAACAGTTCTCTAGCAGCTTCCACATAGTTCTGAGAGGGGCCATTTCATTGCTATTCTGAGTATATTTCTTCACTTGCCTGGTGCAAGTCAAGGTGCTATCTTCCTGATCACCTCTTGTACTCTGTCTATTACTCAGTATAATAAAATGGCTTAGCATTTTTCGTTGCATTTCTTGAGTATTTGTTTACGTTTCATGTATACATTGTGTTTGCTGCACTATCGTTATTTCATCTCTGTGAGTTTTCCAGCTATTATACCACTTGTACGTTTTCCTGGTTGGGGTTTGCTGGTGTTTGAAAAATATTCTTGTAAAGGGATATTACAGTGGTATCAGAGCATAGATCTGGCTCAGCCTGTGGAGCTAGCATTCTATGACACCGGGGGAAAAACCCTACATCTGTTATAGAGGTAGGAGATACAGAGACACTGGGTGTAGGCTGGAGAATACCTACGGAGAGGGAGTCAGAGCTACTTAGTTAGATTTTATGTGTTGAACAGGATGGTGAGTTGAGGTGACATGAGCTGCGTAGGGAGTAACACTCACAGGATGAAGGGTTTGTTCTATGTGTTGGAGTTTGTGCATTCCATCCCTCTTTTGGGTTTGGATGAAAAAAGATTCTGAGTTGGTACACGGTGGAGGGGGCTAGACTCATGGGGATGGTCGTAGTCCAGAGTGAAGCTCATTGGGAGTTCCTAGACATCGAGGGTACTAGAGGGCCAGGTTGGCATTGGGATCCAAGCGCGGCTTCCTATCCAACATCAAACATGCGGGGTGGTTCTGGCATTGTAGTCAACCCAGTGCCTGTGCGCGTGCATTCCTTAAGGGAGTTCCAATTGAAACGAGTGGCCAGATGGTTTGTGAGCAAACCCCATGGGTTGTTTTGGCATGTTGGTTGCACATGGGGTAGCAGGATGATTAGCGTTCTCTGGCAGGAGATGGTTGGAGGAGGTGGTATGGGTAGGCCACCAGACTGGGCATTGTACGGAGACGATGTTCTCCCATTGAGGTTTAGGACTCAAGGGTCATCTAGGATTGGCACAACAGAGATATCCCCTCTATCAAGAGCACAGTTAGGGTGCTTAGGTCTACCAGGATGGACAAGGTGTGGCTTGATGCATACAAACCCGATTCTAGGCCATAACACCTAGTGGTGTGCAGGGCTATGAAGTGAGGAGCAGTGGCCTACATAGGAGCATGGTGGTATGCCACATCGTGCGGGTTTACACTGTGGGGTAGGAGGAGTGACTTGCATCGCATTGAAAACCCATAGGGAGTGTCAGGTACAATGATTCATGAAGGACACGAGACGGTACAGGTTGGTATAGTCGTAGTCGAGGGTATCCAATGGTGTACAAGGACAGGTTGTAGCATACAATGGCATGTCGAGGAGTATAGTGATACTTGGTGGTATGCATTGACATATGATGCAGTGCAGCGAGATCTTGGAGCGTTACCTCCAAGGAGACTTATGAACTGGGGAATTGGGTGATTGGGAGTACCATTGGATGCAGCTCACCTACGATCGATGAGGACATTATCGAGCATCTGGGGACACCAAGTTTAGTAGAGACAGGGCTTCGAGGGGGTTATCAGCAGATTCGAGGCGAAGAGAGTGCCGTTCATAGGATTACTCTTGAGCATTATGACAAACTTTTGATCATACCCTTTGGGACATACTTGCCCATCATCCTCCAGTGTTGCTTACAATCACAAAGTGTTTTGTTGTTACCCCTTGACACTCTCCATTTAGGCAGCCGGGCACGGGAGGCTCACCCTAGACAGTTGGATGAGATATTGTGTGTCATGAGTGGGGAGGAGACTCTACAGTTGAGATACTTGTTAGGTGCACGAGTTGTTAGATACAGGCTTAGGGATGGCGTGGTTGATTGCCGAGGTAGCATATGTTCCACCCCTGGGCTCACACTTGAGGGACGGTGGATGGTAGACTTTGTCTACAGGAGGACACCCAGACTCCGAGCAGTGTCTAGGTGTATCATCAGGAGTTGGGAAAGCAGATTTAATTGCATGGTCTGGCAGGAGTAGGGAAGGTTTTCATGTGTGGGACATACTCCTGATACTTGGGGTCTGCCCAGGGGATACATATAAGGGTCAGAGATGAGGGTTAGATGGGTTCTAGTAGGTAGCAACGCTACACAGCGACATCCTGTGAGGAGTGGGAGTTATGAGCTCCCTATATGTTTGGGGGATTTAGGGATTCGATTGGCGAGTGGATCACTCCACTTTTTGATGAGTAGGGTCATGGCAGAGGGTGATCCGGTTCACTTTGGGTTTGAGTCTTGACACATGGGGGATCACTGGGACCTCCACTGCATGGCAAGGCAGACTTATCTTGTTATGGCTCAGGGTTGAGATTGGCAGTGGAGGGGTAGATATTGGCATCATGGAGATGATCGAGTAGGATGAGCTTGGCTCTCATAGATTTTTCTCCACTACACCTCAGGAGGGGAGGATATAGTGCGCGCATGATGGGGAGTATGTCATAGTCAGAGTAGCGCAGCGTTAGCATGGTGGCACCTCTTTGGGACTAGCAGGGGATTGGAGCATCCCAACTCTTAACAACTCAAAAACCTTTAGGGATGGGTTGGCTACTATCGGGGGAGATCATGCAGATCTTCCATTGGGATTTAGCGAGTCACTAATGGAGTGGGGGACTTCATTAGCTTGGCACGTGGGCCAGCAGGATGATATTAGGAGAATTTCACGTGAGTGAGACACTATCTCTGTAGGGATTGGGTGGTATCTTCAAGAGTATACTCTTGGAGTGCATGAGATGGCCTACGTGGTAGGACAACTTGATGATGGGTTGGGCATAGTGCCACATTATCACGATCCCCTACTCATTGATGGTATGCAGGGGACTTCTGGTATATGCACCATGTAGGATCGTGAGTGGAGCGAGGGGAGCTTCACGTTGGACAGGATGGCCTGGGATCCTAGTATTGGAGGATTCTTTCATATCAGGACAGTGCAAAGGCTCGTGACGATTCAGTGGCACATTTTGCAATGACAGTGGGGAGCACTGTGATATTCTCACTTAGTAACATTGCTAAGGGAAATATCAATTTTTTGGCCAGTTTTGAATTAATTCGCATTAGCACTGAGGAAGTGTGGGCCCAAACATTAGAGGATGAAGGAGAAAATCAAGCCACTAGTGGTACGTGGGGGCCACTCATAGAGAATTGCGACCCACATGGGCAACACACTCTCATTGGAGCAAAGTTGGTGGGGGAAAGTCGAGCTGGGCCCACATGGGCGTCTTGGAGCTCTTTGATAAAAAGATCAGGAGGCACTCATTTTGGTCATTCATTCATCTTTGAGAAAATTGTCTTTGACATAACACGCTTGAGCAAAAGCCAAGTCTGCGAGTGTTGTTTACCACATGAGTGTTTACGAGCGGAAATTTCAACCCTTGCTTCGGTGGACGTCAAGTGCTTGCCCAAGGAGGGAGTTCCATCTATTCAGGTTAATACTGACAACAGGGAGTGCGATATTGTGGAGAGGCTCAACAGCAACAGTGTAGGGATTGTGCAGTTCTTGGAGGAGGCACTCTGGGAGGTTGAGGAGTGAAGTGATTTTGGGGTTGAGACTTGAGGTGTAGTCCAGGGAGGTACTTTGTTGGAGATTGCAACTATTTTGGGGAATTTTCCAGCACTTTGGAGGAGCAACACACACAAAATTTGTTGTAGGTTACATCTTCTACTTGTGGAAGAGTGCCAAGCAATTGGGGTCAATTTTGGAGCGTTAAAACTAGGAGAATCCCATTCTCGGTTTATTGAGAGGCCAACATTAATTTGCCATAATTTTTTGGGCAGACTTGAGGGGTCAAACAGGGGTCCCAACTCAGCCAGTGCCTGGAGGAGCTAGGGGAATTTGGGCCAAAATTCCGAGGTCAACATTTGGTTAATTCCTTTGTGGGTAATTCTAGGTATTTGGTGGAGAGCCCGAGGTTAATTTCCCGAAATATTTTGAGCACTGGAGGAGGCCCTAACAACCATTGTTTATCATTGTAAATTTCCATTAGGAATATTACAAAAATCAATCTTCACTCTATCTCTTCGCTACTCCAAAGAAGATAGATCTAGGGCATGAGAAAATTGTTGTCTTAAACGCTTTAGGATAGACCATCACCTAACACTTCTTCTCATCAAGAACTCAGCCACACTTCCTTCTCGTTACCTCTGCATAGTCAGCAAGAAACTCAGTTCTATGTCCTTGACACCTATGCAACTATCCAAGGGAACTCGACCGTCACTTCACAACTGTAAACTTAGCACACAATCAACCCTAAGCACACTTCGCTCCACTATAAATCAACTCGTCCCTACACAACGTGCTCTGAGCCTTCTTGGCCATACACAACTACTTAAGGGAGTCTCTACCTTCCAAGCTACAATGAACCAAGCTTGTTAGTAAAGGGAATTTTTAGACTTCATATGGGGTTTCTCTTCTAAATTTGGGGTTTTGATCTTGTAATAGTGTTACCTCCCTAGCTAGGAGTGGCTAATAAATGATCCTATTAGGTGTTCCCAACTGCTGAGGGGAAAGACATGTTCTTGGTACATCCTTGAATTTATAGATGGCATGTGAATAATGATGAAATGGATGGGGTTAAAGGGGTCTCAAGGCCAAATGCCATAGGTACAATGATGGAAATAATGAGGAAGTCCACATATTGGGTGTATAGATGCGAAGACAAACGGATCATGGTTACATGAGTTACTCGAGCCTTTGTTTTTCCACCCCTCTTTATTTTCCCTTTGCTTTTTATTGATTTTTCTTTGTATTACTGCTCAAAGCTCTAGGAAATGAAAGCATGTTGTGAATGATGTATAATAGTTATTACCTCCTTAAAGGTGGGGCAGCTCGTCGCCCACCAAAGGTTAGGATGTGCATGGTTTCTTTTGATGATGTGAAGAGCACTCATGGCATTAGGGGCCATAATGATAAGGAGTAGAGCTAATGCTTGGCTTTTTCCCATGTGCTATTATTAATGGCCCGACCATCTTTTGCATTTTATGATTTTATTTTTTTTGTTTCTTTCTTGTGGCCATGATATGCTTTTAACTTTCTTTTAGTTGTATGAACCTTTGAGGCAATGCTTCTAGGCCCGACCTAGATATGCAACCAAGGGGAGGAGGTGTGCCAGTTCCCTATGGACCCAGTGGTCATGTGGACCAGAGAAGGGAAATGGTGAAATAGTGTTTGTAATGTGAGGAGGGGAGTGAAAAATCTGGAACAGGAAATTGGGACCATGCTACCAACATCAAGGTTTCCCAAGCAATGACCTTCCTAAATCCATAGGCCAATAGGGGAGATCCCACAAGACTAGGATTGAAGATTAACCCTCCATTTAAGGTGAGAGAAAAAAATCATGATCAAAGCCCGCCCTTCTTCCAAAGCACCCAATAATCAAACCTCAAAAATGCCCAAATGAAAAACAAGCATAAGCACCCGATTGCACAATGAAAAACATACATTTTGGATTAGATTGCCCACCTTCTAACATATACTCTTGATAGATGGGTGAGGGAACATACAATTGATGCAGGAGGAGAGATAAAGTGGCACATCTCATTGGCTACAAGGTGGTTCTTAGGGGTTGTTGGTTGCCAATAGGAAGAAGATGAAAAAGAGAAAAGCTCTTCAGGGGTTCCCACTTTTGGTGGGTAATAGGGCAAGAGAATTTATGGATGAAATTGATATGGGTGCCCACCAAATTGAATGGTTTTGTGGCAAACCCTACCTACTTGATGTTTAGGCTCTTCAAACACCAAAATATTTCCTCTCTAAAAATTTGCACCAAGCCCTGGATTGCTTCTCTAGCCTTGAAAGAACTAAATTTATGAGAGAGAAAATATGTAGAAAAAGTGAGAACGATCACCAACATTTTGGACTAGTTCCTTGTCCTTTGGGCGTATGGAGCCAAGGATGTGATAGATTAATTAATCTTGTTCCTAAGGAGGCCAGAATTTTATGCCCTAGTAACAAATTTCAAGAATTTATCCACTCAGTGAAATAATGGAATTTTATGGGAGAGCTACTAGGAGTTCACCACTAGGACAATTCTTAACATGTCATGTATGAGTATCATGCAATATTCATCTAGCTAACATTCAATTAATAAAATTAGGGCACAATTTAGCATGAACTAAAATCAATCATTCCATACATTAGACATAGAAAATAGATCTTCAACAATTAAGAGTACTTACAAGACAATGTGCAAGAAATCTATCCATTAATCCAAAGAATAGCTCCAAGCAATATATAAGATCAACTCCGAACATCAAAATGCATCCAAGATCCAATATAGTCCACAAAAGAGCAAGTGCGAATTTGTCAAGGAGGACGAAATTCAAGTGTGATGATGATGAGAGATAAAATGAGGTCTCTCTAATATATATGTGCTCTATCATGTCCTATTTTAGCCTACAAGCCCCTCTAATAATAAAATAATGTGCAAGTAATGTCCTAGGTCACAAGCCGACCTAGTAGCTTTTACAAATTTAATTTTATCTCCACAAATGCTAGTTAAAATGCTAACGTCATGGTTGCATGGGCTTTTGGTTCCATGACAAGTGTAGAAGTCCTCTAAACTCAAGATCTAGGGGTTGACCCCTATATCCCGATGCAAATCATCCCATGGAGCCCAAATGTGGGTTCGGGGCACAAAACTAGGTCTCGTGGGTCTCAAAGTGATAAAATGTCTATCTCTGCTCCAACGCTGAGGGCACTAAAGATGGTGCTAGACCTCCCATGTCTTCATGCATGAAACAAACCTCATCTAGTTCCTGGATCAATGCATCGCCTGTGGGTATCAATGTGTCCCTCTAGAGGACTTGGACCCCAGTTAAGTTGCCCAGACCTATAGATGGAACCACCTGCCAATTACATGCAATATCTAGTTTTGCAACTTCCATCATCAAGTACATTAATCATTATTGCATGTAAGTGATGCAAGCTTGAAAGAAATAGGCACAATAACACTTCATATGTGGTTTCTCTTTTGAAATTGGGGCCTTAGTCATGTATTGGTGTTACCTCCCTAGGTAGGAGTGGTTAATAGACGACCATATTAGGTGTTTCCAACCCTCAAAGGGAAGTGACATTTCCTCACTCCACCCTTCAATCAATAGGTAACATGTGAATAATGATGGAATAGAGAGGAAAAGGACTCCATGTCAAAGTGCCATGGTCAAAGGGACCGACTATGATGGAATACCTCATCCTGGGTGAATAAATGTTAAGAGGGAGCAATCGTGGATGCATTAGTAACCTCAACCTTTGTTTTTCCAGTCCTCTATATTGCCTTTTACTTTTTCTTGATTTTTTCCTTGTATTACTGCTCGTATGTCAAGGAATGAGAGCTTGCTTTGTATGATGTATAGTAGTTATTACCCGCTTTAGGATGGGGCAGTACATTGCCCATAAGAGGTCGGGACATGCAGGGGTTCCTTGTCTTCTATGAGATCGGGCAACATTAACCCAGGAACCAGGTGATGACCATATGATAGAGGTAGAGCTCATGCTTTGGTTTTTCCAACATGCTAGTTTGTAAGTCCCGAGCATATTTTTCTTGTAGCCATCATATGCTCTTTTCTTTTCTTTTAGTTGCATCAACCTCCGAGGGTGCATTTCTAAGCCCTACCCAAGGTATGAGTATGTGTCAGTGCCAAATCCTAATGAACCAATGGTCAGTTGACCAGAAGAAGGGAGTTGGAATACGGGCTCCTATTGGAAGATGGAATGTGGTAAGTATGGAATAGGGATAGATGGGGCTATGCTATCTCAATCATGGTTTCACAAGTAGTGTCGCTTCCTAAAGCCATTGGCCATTAGGAGATGCCCCACTAGACTAGGATAGAAAATTAAGCTGCCATTTAAGGTGAGGGAACAAGACTACAACCAAGACCCTTATTTAGTCCAAGGCATCCCGTAGTCCATGTCAAAATTCCCAAATACAAATACGCATAAGAACTCGATTGCATAATGAATAAAGTACCTCTTGATCAGAAGCCCACCTTCCAACATGTGCTCTTGACAAATGGGTGGGGAAGCATATGATTGATGCAAATGGTGGAGATATGAATGGCATGTCCTATCGGCTACTAAGTGGTTCTCAGGGGTCACCCACTTTTGGTGTGTAATATCTGGATCCAACTGGGATATGAGCTCATCGTAGATTGCATGATCCATGTACTCGAACAGGGAGTTCATGAGAACTCCAAAAATCTCTTATGACCACAAAACTATAGCCTAGACACTACAATACAACTATTTGGGAGCACGTGCGTTGGGCGTACTATAATCGCCCATGTTTTTCATGATAATGATAATCCACACAAAAAAGTAAATCTATGCTAAATGCATGTCTAATCTACATGTAATCTATTCTAGAATCTGAACATAACATGATGATGTTAGTTATGCAAAAGGAACATGCAATGCACCCACACTACCATGCATAACATGTGAGATCATATTGTCCACGATAGGGGTGATATGGTTAACTTTAATTGGATCAAGCCAAAGCTCACCATCAAGTCTAGCTATATAAAAGTAACCCACACCAACCTTTCCATGAATCTTCACAGGGATGGGATGCTTATTGACTAAAACCATTTCTCCAATCTTGAAATCCTTCTCAGGATTTTTGCCCATTATTTCTTAGGTATGGTTGGCTTAGAATTTGGTCTCTTGATAAGGCTAACCTCTTTGGAAGAGGGAAGGTTGATAGGCTTAGGTTGGCTAGTTGGAGGGTTTATACTTTTGGTTCTAGGTTGTTGGCTAGGATATGGGAAAGGTTCCATATCCTTACACATGATTTGGGACTTGAGGTTCCCTGTAGAGAATGAACAGGGTCCCATCAAGCCAGGGAATGGTGGCATGTGATAAATCCATTTGTAATTGGCCCCCTATTGAGAAGCCCCATTTCCTAGACAAAAAAATTCCCCATACATCAGGTATGTCAATAACAACAACATCCATAAGCACAAAAATATCCCTGTTAACAACTATAGTTACTTTCAAATCCTTAATGGGCCCATGGATGGAAATTGACTTGTAATAAAAGCCACAAACATTCTTATTGGGTCTAGTAATATCCAATTCTAATTGGTGCATAACCTTTAATGGCATGATATTGGCAGAATCCCCCGAAACTAGTATACAATTATGGAGGAGCAACCTATTGATGGCCAAATTCAACAAGAATGGTTCATGGCTAGGATTTGTCTTATCAAAGTGCACGTTTTATAGTACAATAGGGGGATCATCAAGATCATCATCAAGACCCAAAGCCTTCTCGAATTTGCTTCTATGGGGAGCGGGGTTTACAATCTCCTTTATAGTAACTCGCACAATCATTTTTCCCATAACACTCCCAGCATCAATACCTAACTCAATTTCATGGTCCTTGGCTTTGTGCTTCGGTTTTTCCTAGGGAGGCTACTTTTCTTGAGAATGATTTTTGCTAGAGCTCTTTTGGGCTTGTTTATCATTCTTTCTAAAGTGTTTCAAACCTCTATATCTCCCATTACTTTCCATAGCCAACACCTCTTCTTCTTATTCATATTTGAGCTTCACCTGGCTTGGTTATGGATGGACATAAGTATTCCCAAGCAATATGCTGAATGGGTGAGTTTCCTTAACGTTATTCAATTGCTTGGGTTTCTCCTCTTCCTCACTTTGCTCGCTAGAACTGTCCTCTTGGACCTCCTCCTCCTGTCCCACCATACTGATTGTGGCAAGAGTGTTGGGGATACTTTATTGAGCACCCTGGTTACCCTCAATGTTCTTCTTAGAAAAGGACTTATCCTTGTTAAATTGATTCTTAGGAGAAAATTTCCATTTTGATTCTTTCTCTCTTTCAAGAGTAATTGGCATATTTATGAAGAATTTATGACCAGTATTGACATACTTAGACAACCTGCCAACTTGCTTGGCCAAGGACAAAACCACTTCCTGAAGTTGAGATGTTGACTTTGATTTCGGCTTGGTTTCAATCTTGGCCCTAATATAGTTGAACATTTCAATGTGCGTACCATTTATGTTTTGTTCAACCTCAACAAGCGTATCTATAGCCTCAACGAAGGTCTTAGGATATTTATCTCTAAGGGAATACACCAAAGTCCCATGAGATGATTTAATAAACCTCTCTAGGATAATGGCGTCATTAGGTTTGAGTCGATTAGGGATTTTCCTAAGGAGGTTATAAAATATTTCGATGTATTCCTTAGCAATTTCTTTATCAATATTTGCCATAGTCATGAATCTATCAAGGGCTATACCACCATTTAGGTCAGAGCCCATCTCTTATTGAAAGCATCTTCAAATTGATCAAAATTAGCAATGCTTCCTTGAGGTAAACTAAGATACCAGTCCCTAGCATCCCCTTCAAATGTCAAGGAAAATAACATCACGACAACATCCTCCTCATCAACATTCCTAGGACATGTGGCCTAGAGTAAGCTATTGACATGTTTCTTAGCAATCACAACAATACTTCCATCAAATTTGGGTATCCAATCATTTTGTTTCTCAAGTAATTGATGAGGCGCTCCAAGAAAACTAGCAAAGTTCAAAGGTTTAAAGGATGCAAAATTCCACCTCTTAGCCATTGGGATGTTATGATTGGGATTAGGGTTAGGAGTAAGATTATGGTTGGTATCCAAGAATAGATGTTGCCTAGTAGGGGATGGAGTGTGCTCACTCATTCTAGCAACAACTCTAGTCCTTGGAGCTATGTTTTCTTTGTTAGCTTCACTCTCTTAATAATCAATTAATAAATCCAAATATTAAATTAAATTAATTAAATCATGAGAATTCCTCACACCAAGGATTCTAGTTTGGATGAGAGATTCTTTCCAACTAGCTCTCCTAAATTAGTGTGTAAGTTGAGAAATTGTCTCAACCAAGTGACTCTAAGATAGACGCACTATCTTAAGACCACTTGTTCATGTATTTAAATGTATTATTAAATTATTTGAATAAGAGAGAATTACATGAGCATGAGAGACCTGATGGCTCTCTGCCTTTTCCGCCAGTTTGTCTTTTGTGTGTTGCTAGTTTGATTATTGTTTTGTGAGTTAATCTATTGTGCATATGGTTTTATGGCTGTGTGATTCTCCTTCATGTGGTATCGGAGCCTCTTTACAAATTCAGAGCTGCCAGTTTCTGTTGAACTTGCTCGGCGGTGAGATGTGGAGACATTCTGGGGAGGGTTTCCTCGGAGCATATTGATAAGCACTTGTCATTAGCCCACCATTGCAACTAGAATCACATGATCTTGCGTCTGAAGGATCGCACTCGTGATCACAGTCCACCAATTGTTGCTCACTCAGGCTCACCAGCTTCCATATCTTTAGGAAATTCGCACCCTCTAAGTGCCCCGGTTGTGCTGAAAGCCCAGTAGGAACCGCACGATCCTTGATTCTTAACCTCGGTCATAGCTCCCTTCTCTCTCCAATCGAACTCCTCCGAGAGATTGTTTGTGGGCAAAATTGGAGCATCGTGGGCGTCTTGGAGCGATGGTGCCCTGAGCCTTAGATACTGTCATCGGAACTCCTCTTGTGTCAAATCAGAGAATTCGGTGATGCCATGGGAGGCCTGGGGGTCGAGCTTCTGGTGCTCCAAGGCTCTCTGTAAATTGCTCTTGAAGACACCGAAGCGGTGCTCATGCTCTTCTGGCCCCAAGTACTTCTTACTGTAGCGCCTGATGAAGTCCCTGAAGTGCGCTTCAGCGTTGAATAGGGCGCTTCGAGCATCGAGGATCTGTGGATCTGAATCTACTTCGTTCGTCACTTGACGAATAAGGTCATCGTCAGGCCTTATGGCCGAGGAAAGGCAAATTATAGAGGAAATACAGAGAGCCAAAAGTAGCAGCGTGGAGGATCCCATTGTTGCGCAATTACAGATACTGGATTTTGCTCAGGATTGACTTCTCCAGGCTTTTTTGGGTTCTATTTGGACTGTTTCCCTACGAAGGGAAGCCACAAATATAGTTTTTTCAGTTGTGTATTATTAAAACCTAGCTCTCCGCGGCTTGTTTGTGGACAAGCTTTGGAATTTGTTTAGGTGAAATTTCGGTTCGTAAACATGCTGGAGTACATAAAATATGTTGGGAATAGCCATGTCGATTGTTCGTTTGTGGAGAACGATCTGATGCATTGAAAACACATTTAGTGTGAAAAGACATGCGTTGGAAGACTTGCCCATGGAAGACTTCCTTGTGTTGCTAAATTAAATGGTGTGTAAATCAAATAATGTTTACATGGATAAACATGGATAAAAGTAAAGTTTATAGGATTCCAACCAAAAAGGATTGATGCACTTCCTTCAAGGTATGCTTAAAGTGATACTTAATGCACATTTTTTTTAAAGACATAAGCTTTTGAAAATATATTTTATTACTTTTCATAAAAGTAATAAAATATCTTATATTTCTTCGTGACTTGTAAAAGTGCTTTTGGAAATTCCTATTTCAAACATCAAAAGGCTATATTTTTTTGTGGAGTCATAAGGTGCATATTTTGTAATTTTGGAGTGATAAGTGAAGATTTTTAAAAGGGAAGCTCATTGTTGTATTTTGAAGAAATCTGTTTAGCAGAGTGTACATTTATTTTTGAAGACAAGTTGCTTCAAGGGGCTATGAGCTAGGCATTCTCACTATTTGAAGATTTTCATTCACAATGTTGTGAAGGTGAAGGTTGATGTAATTAACTATTTAATAAAGACATATTTTTTGTGGTGTGTGTCCTAGATTCGCCTGAAATTGAATAAGGGTATTTTAGGTACACGGTGTGTAATGAATGCATGTGCATGACTTGTGTTAAAATTATCTCTTTATATTATGCTTAAACAAAACAATTGCATGCACATAAGAAAGTTTACATATACAAGTCATCGATCAAGCTCTTGAAATCAAAGCTCCCACAATCAATTAAGTTCATAAGAACAAAGCGTCACATCATCGACTTGATAAAAGTAATATTCTGCAACAACATTTCACATCATGTACTCAAAGCAATCAAGTTAAGGACGCTACACACTCAAGCATTTCAAGTCCAAACAACATCAACATTATGAACACTTTCTGTATCACTTACAATGTTTTAACTGAATTGTCCGAGTGCATTTTCAGTTGTAACCGACACCCTCATTTGATTTGTTAAAGTGCATCATTAAGTCAAGTCAGTTGTTACTTGAACATTGAATTTATCATTTGTCATTTGGGTGCATTTTCGACAGTGTTCGACACCCTTTCTTTTTTAAAATCAACACATTCAGTGAGTATATTCAAGAAAGCACAAAGTGTCAGTAATCAATCAAGTAAGTGCAAGCAAAGCAAGCGAGTGTGTCATTCAAACAATCAAAGCAAATGAGTGTGTCAATCAAACAACCAAGCAAACGAGCGTGCCAAAATCAAGTGCGAAAGTTCAAAGCGCAACATCTACAACAAATTGGCCAGTGTGAAGTTGATTGAAGCATTCACAAAGTGTTAGTGAAGCATTCAAGCAAAGTGATCGTCATCAAGCGAGCGTGACATCAAGAGTTCAAACAACTAAGTCATAGAACTATAGCAAGTGTTTAAAGCATTAGCGATCAGCAACAGTACAAGCGAGCTTGAATTCAAAGTGAGCAAGCTAACATGGCGACACACATGCAATTGTCCCAAATTCTTAACAATTTAATATTATCATCAGCTGGCGACATGGTGAACATCAATAAAACCACTCTTGCTGACATTCAAGTGCATCTTCAACATGCACATGAAATGATTGAGTTCCTTCAACTAGAATCGCAACTGCAGAGAATTAAGTTGCAAGAGAAGCGTGTTGTTTCCAAGTCTTTTGCAGATACAGCTGATCATTCGAACTCATTCATCCAACCAGCTTCAAGTGTTGAAGTTGTACCAGTTCAACTTTCTTCCAAACCCATCATCAAGCCATGGGAAGAAATTCAAAGTAATCGAAATCGACACGGCTTAGGATATGTCAAAGATAATGACAACTTACATATCCCTGATTATTCAAAGCCCATTTAGTTCGTCAGTGCCGGATTACTTGAACATATCACCTCAACAAGTTCTCCTCAAGTTGCAGACCAACGTCAATGCACACAAATTGAAGTTGCAGACAAACAGAAATGCACACAAACTCAAGTTTTGGGTGTTGGTGAGATTAAATTTCTTCATTCTTCAAGATCGTTTTCAGGATATTCAAAACCTAGCAATTTAGGAGTCGCCAGAAGAGGATCTATCTTGTTGTTAGAGAGACCATCTCTTCAAATAAATAGAAACCTAAGAGCTTCAATCTTGGGGAAGGTTGACTTGCTCCCTCCCCAGCAATGACACCAAAAATGTTGCCGCAAAATCTAGCAGGTCTTCAAGTGGTATATCGTACAAGGTATAAACTAGATCCATTAGCAACAATGGGGTAGTGGTCCATTATCACCACAACCAAAACCCCCTGCTGTTTACAGAATTTCACAGATGGGAGGAGTCTCGGAAGGAAAGAGATCACTTATAATAGTTATTCTGAGGTTTAGGTATTAAATGATCTCACTAGGAGGTTTTCTAGAAAGACACAATTTTGGTACAAGGTTTCACAAGGAAGCAATTCACTTTATAAGAAGATTCCTAGAAATGGAGCACAAGACCTAGGATTTCTTACAATGTATATTGGCTAGGCAAAGGATTATGAAACCTTAAAGAAAGTCCTTAACTTGAGAGAAGAAAAGCTAGAGTTTCCCTCTTAGGGAAAACTCTTAGGGCAAGAGAATTTATGGATGAAATTGAAGTGGATGCCACCAAATTGATAGATGTTGTAGGAAACCCTATCTATTTGATGTTTAGGCTTTCCAAACACCAAAACCCTTCCTCATTATAAATTTGCACCAAGCCCTAGATTCGTTCTCTAGCCTTGAAAGGACCAAATTTAAGAAAGAGAAAATATGGAGAAAAACTGAGAATGATCATCAACGTTTTGGACTAGTGCCTTGTCCTTTGGTCATATGTAGTTAAGGATGTGATAGATTAGCTAATGTTGTTCCTAAGGAGGCCGAAATTTGATGCCCTAGAAATAAATTTCAAGCATTTACCCACTCAATGAAATAGTGGAGTTTTATCATTTATGGGAGAGATACTAGGACTTCACCACTAGGATAGTTCCTAACATGTCATATATGAGCAATGCATACAACATTCATCTCGCTAGCATTCAATTAATAAAACTAGGGCACAATTTAGCATGAACAAAAATCAATCATTCCATACATTAGACATAGAAAATAGATCTTCAACAATTAAGACGACTTACAGAACGATGTATAAGAAATCGATCCATTAATCTAAAGAATAGCTCCAAAGAATATCCAAAATGAGCTCCAAACATCAAAATGAATCCAAGATCCAATATAGTCCACAAAAGAGCAAGAGTGAATTCCTCAAGGAGACCGAAATTCCACGTGTGATGATGATGAGAGATCAAATGAGATCTCTCTAATATAAATGTGCTCTATCATGTCCTATTTTAGACTAGAAGTCTCTAATAATAAAATAATGTGCAAGTAATGGCATAGGTCACAAGCCGACCTAGTAACTTTTACAAATTTAATTTATCTCCACAAATGCTAGCCAAAATGCCGATATCATGGTTGTGTGGGCTTCTAGCGGGCTGGCGTTGAGGCCTTTTGTTGCCATGACAAGTTTAGAAGGCCTCCAAAATTTTAATATCCCTAACCCAGAATATTCCTCAAACCCCAGCAAAACTCCCAACAAATACGTGCAAATGATATAATAACCCAAAAATGACAAACTAACAGTGGTACAACATATAATAATATAAACATGAAATATATAAGCAGATACTCAAGACATGCAGTGTGAAATGCTAAGCCATTTTGTTATACTGAGCAATAAAATGAGTACGGGAGGTGATTAGAAAGATGGCACCTCAACTTGCACAAGGCAAGTGAAGAAATACTCTCAGAATAACAAAGAATGGCCTCTTTGCGTTGATGCTGCTGGAGAACTGTTGTGTTGCTGCTGCTACTAGAAAAAAAATGACGATTTGGGCTGCTCCCCTCCTCGGAAAATGCTGAAACTTTGGAATCGGGCTCTACTCAAGAAACCCAGAAAAACCCAGAAAGCTTTCCTGGAATAGCCGACCCTCAAAAATCACCCCCTTGGTATTCTGCGCATTTCCTCAATGCTCTGCGCTGCCACTGAAGAAGACCCCTCTAAACTCTGCCTGAAACTCTACCAAAAATCCTCCAATAGGCAAGGGGTGGTCCCCTGCTCAATCACCCAGCATAAATCCTCCTGCAAAAACCCCAATCCGACACTACTGCCAGAAAGAACTATGTCCCTCTCCCAGTGCTGCGCAGTCCTCCAAAACGCTGCTGAAACTGCTGCTGGAATGCGGATAAAACTACCGTTGAAATGCCAAAGGAAATACCTTGCCCGAGCAGGCACTCGAAGTCCCCCGGGGCTAAGGATGAGATCTCCGAACAGAGACACTCAATGCACTAAACAGTGCTGCAAACTAGCTAAACAGCCAGCGTGCTCAGAAGTCAAAACGACTAGCTCAAAATGCATATAACCGAATGATCAAAATGAGGGGGCTCCTCTCTCTTTTATAGCCTTTGCCTCTCTCAATCCTGAGGCTCACCTGTTCCTACGTGGTTCCCTTCTTGCCACATATTGCTTCCCTCCTGCGCAGTCTCTCCATGTGTCTGCATGGGCTCCATTTCTGCGTCCCCCTATGGCCCCCTTGGCTCCCCTTTAAGTCACAACGTTGTGCTACTAGGAACTGACTTTTTATTCTAAAAGTGAGTTATGTCCCTTGTCCTCACTTTTTTATTTACAAATAACTATAAAAGGCAAAAATTGAACAAAATCGAATATTCCAATTAGCCATGGCTAATTAGGAATATTACAGTCTTCCCCGGCAAAATGTTACTTGTCCTTAAGCAATTGAAATGATGGATGCTGCAAGATCTTCTCACTCTCCCAAGTGGCATCCTCATCCGACAGATTCTTCCACCTCACCAAGAATTCCTGGACCGTCCTGCTTGGCAATTGCCTCTCCTTGGTATCAATGATAGCCTCCGGCTGCAATACCAAATGTCCCTCGTCATCCATGGGTGGTAGCTCGTCTGTCACTGTCACCTGCTGTCCCAATGCCTTTTTCAGGCATGATACATGAAAAACGTTATGCATCTTGCTGCCTTGGGGCAGCTCCAACTCATATGCAGCTCGTCGAACCCTGCGTATCACCCTGTACGACCGATAAAAGCGGGGCTTGAGCTTCTCAGCCCCCTTCTGCTTTAGTGACGACTCTTAGTGTGGCTGTAATCGTAGGAAGACCATGTCCCCTACCTCGAACTGTCTCTCCACTCGACCCCTGTCGGCATACAACTTCTGCTGGTTCTGCGCTGTAGCCATGTTATCCTTGAGAGCTCGGAGAATATCCTGACTCTCTTGGATCCAAATCTTGGCTCTAGGAGCCTTGCTATCACCAAACATCACGTCAGCAAAAGATAAAGGATGATACCCATATAAGTCATAGAATGGTGACATTGAAGTATTGTAGCAGTGCTTCCCTAGATGTAGCCACCTCAACCATGCTCGCTACTGCCCACTGACATAGTTACGCAAGTAGCCTTCTAGCCACTTGTTAACTATCTCCGTCTGCCCTTCCATTTGTGGGTGATAACTGGTACTTGGTGTCAACTCCGTCCCCACCAACCGGAAAAGCTCCTGCCAAAACCCACTCGTGAAACGACTGTCCCTATCACTGACGATGGTCTTAGGAAGACCATGTAGCCTGAAGATCTCTCTGAAGAACAGCTCGACCACCTGTGCTGCTGTATAGTGTGCGGATATGGCAAAAAAGTGTGCGTACTTCGTCAATCAATCAACGACGACAAAGATACAATCCTTGCCCTGTACCATGGGAAACCCTGTGATGAAGTCCATCAAAATACTCTCCCATTTCCCCTCCAAAATGGGAAGAGGCTGCAATAATCCCGTGGGATGGCTCATCTCTCCCTTGTTCCTCTGGCAAACATCGCACTCCTGGATGTGCATGAGTACATCCTCCTTGAGGCCCGTCCATGAGAACCTCTCCCTAATGGCCCTGTCGGTTTTGGTAAACCCCTGATGTCCTGCCAATGGTGAATCATGTGATGCCTGGAGTATCTTCTTCTTGAGCTAAGACCCGTCAGTCAAGAAGATCTGGTCCCTGTAATAGATGATCTCATCGACCACCCTGTACCTGTCATCTGCCACCTACCCATCCAGAATCTCACATGCAAACTTGTCCTTGGAGTACTCTACTAAGAGTCGAGCCCTCCAGTCTGTATCCAAGCTCATAAGAGACAACGTGGCTGGTCTATGTGAAAAGGCATCTACTACCACATTGTTCTTACCCTTGACATAGTCAATGTCAAAGTCATATGCTTGGATCTTGCTGATCCACTTCTGCTGCCTCTCCTATAGCTGCTTCTGGTCCAAAAAGAACTTGAGGCTGTTGTGATCAGTCCTCACCCTGAACCTGTTACCCGCCAAATACTGTCGGTACTTAGCCAATGCATGCATGATGGCCAACATCTCCTTGTCGCATATGGAATACAGCCTCTCATGCGGAAGGAGCTTCAGGCTCTCAAAGGCTATAGGATGACCTCCCTGCATCAACACTGTGCCGATCTCCTCTCCCGATGCATCACACTCTAAAACAAATGGTTGCATAAAATCTGGCAACGCAAGCACTAGGCAGCTGCTCATAACCTCCTTGAGCCTGTCAAAGGGTCGCTGCGCTGTATCCGATCAATTGAATGCCCCCTTCCTCATCAAATCTGTCAGGGGTGCAACAAGCTGCGAGAAACCTTTGACGAACTTCCAGTAGTAAGTACAAATGCTAATGAATCCTTGAAGTTCCGTCACATTTCTCGGCTCCAGCCATTCCCTGATGGCCCTGATCTTCTCCTCGTGGACTCTCGTTCCGTCCACCCCTATGATGTGTCCTAGATACAACATCTCCGTTCGCCCAAACTCACACTTGGAGAGTTTGGCATAGAATTGCTGTTCCTGTAAGATGCAATACCGTCTCAATGTGCTGGAGATGCTCCTCCCAAGTCCTGCTGTAAATGAGGATGTCATCAAAGAATACCAACACAAACTTCCTCAAGTGACTATGGAAGATGTGATTCATGCAGGATTGAAATGTAGCGGGGGCGTTGGTTAGCCCAAAAGGTATCACCAAGAACTCAAAGTGCCCATAGTGACACCTGAAGGCGGTCTTGGGAATGTCCTACTCCCTCACGCAAATCTGATGGTACCCAGATCTCAAATCAGTCTTTGAGAAGAATCGTGCTCCCCTCAACTCGTCCATCAACTCATCGATCATGGGTATGGGGTACCTGTTCTTCAGGGTATTCTTGTTTAGGGCCCTGTAGTCAATGCACATCCTCAATGTATAGTCCTTCTTCACCAACACCATAGAAGAAGCAAAAGGACTCGTGCTCGGTCGAATGTGCCCAAGAGCTAGCAACTCTTGGATAGGCCGCTCAATCTCATCCCGATAGGCCTTGGGGTGCCTATAGGGCTTGGTGATCACTGCCTGTATGCCCTGCTCAAGCTCGATGGTGTGCTCAAACCCCCGATCCGGTGTCTGTCTTGGTGGAATCTCCCCAAACACTATGGCATACCAATCAAGGATGGACTTTATCTCTGGATGTACCGTCTGCCCTGTAGTCCTTGCCTCTGATGCACGCAGCTCCACTGCCCACTCTATGTCTCCCTTCCGGAAGACTGCCTCCATTCGATGAGCCGACACACTCTGAGGCGGATATGTGTGCTGTCCCTGTATCTTCTCATGCCTCCCTGTCTTCTTATCATCCCACTCCATCTCTAGGGTTTTCCAATCCGTCGTGACCTTCCCTAGAGTGATAAGCCACTGAACACCCAGTATCATGTTGGTGTCCGGGATATCGACCGCGAAAAATTAGTCAGTCAATGTCTATGTGCCCATCGTCACTGAAAGCTCTGGAACATAATGAGCACATGTCATGGTCTGATATCCTGGGACCAAGACTTAAACCCATCGAAGCTCTCTGTCTGAATACCTCTCCGCTCAACCATCTGTGCATCGATGAAGTTGTGGGTTGCTCCACTGTTAACCAAAACTAATACTCACTAGCCATGTACTGTCCCTCGTACGCATAGCATCAGATACTTGGGAACTCCTCGCAATGCTGCAAGGGCCCCTCCAGTGGGTGCAAAAGATGCACCACCTGCTGGTGGTGGTGGAGGTGGCAAGGGTCCCTATATGGCATGGCTATCTCCTGCCTCCACATCATCCTCGTCATCCTCTTTTGCACTGCTCTCGGAGAAGACCTCAATAAAATGTGCTTTGCCAGCAGCGCATCTATGTCCCGGTGCTCACGGCCCCTAACATGTGAAGCACAACTGCTTCTTCTTCAGCTCCCTCCTGACATCGTCCTCAATCTGTACTCGTCCTGGATTCCCCTTTGGAGGTGGAATCCTCACATCCTTCCCCGTAGACTGAAAAGGCTGTCTTTGGGGGTAAGGTGTCCAGGTCCTGGGTAAGACACCCTGTAAGTCTCAGGTCCTACTGATAGCGTCCTAGAGTGTGGCTGGTCTAGTGGATCGGACTAGACCCCGAAGTGGCTCTGCTAACCCCTCAACATACATATAGACCCTCCGTGCCGTGGATAGGTCTGGCACGATCACAGAGACCCTCAAGAAATCTGCAATGTAGGTCTCTGGGCTCCCTCTCTGTTTGAGCCTCGTCAGCTCAACAAAATGCTGCTTTGGATCCCTCTGATCAAATCGCTCCATCAATCTCCTGGTAAACTCCGCATATGTCGTCACTGTAGAGTGCTCGATTGTAACCATCCCGTGAAACCACCAATCTTGGGCCTCGCCATCCAAATGCAATGTTGCCACCTTGATGGCATCTGCCTTCGACATCTGGTTAAGCTAGAAATAAATATCCAGCTTCTCCACCCAAGATTTTGTCGAACTGTTTGATGAACCATCAAACGTAGGCAAGTGGAATCTACTCGCTGCACGGTGGGTGTCACCGTCATGGTAATGCCGGTTTCCTCTGTGATGATCGCGCGGCCTACTATCCCGCTGGAGCTGAACAAAGTCTCTGAATGAAAGGGCATCCCTGAACTCCTGCCCATATGCCTGGTACTCTGCAAAATAATCGCCCATATGTCCGGGCTTTGCCTCCTGCTGGGCTCCGACCCCCGTGTCTGCTCCTAAGAACGTGGGCGTGGTAGAGCGTGTAGGGGCGTGCGAGGCCACCTGCTGCGCAGCATCACGCTGCTCTGGCAAATGATGGGATGGACCTGATCCCTCACCAATCTAATAAATCTGTGGGCTCTCACGCTGTGCAGCCTCTATTGCCGTGAATCTCTGCCCCATCACCTCAATCTGCCTCGACAGATCCTGTACTGATTTGAGGAGCATATTCTCAAATCTCTTCCCATCCTCGTTTGCGATCGGATCCCTCTGCTCTGCGTCCACCACAGGCTCCTCCTGTTCTGCGTCCACCACCGGAACACAATCTCCCTCTCTGTAGGTATTCTCCAACCTACGCCCAATGTCTCTGTATCTCCTACCTCTGTAACAGATGTGGGGTTTTTCCCTCGGTGTCATAGATTGCTAGCTCCACAGGCTGAGCCAGATCTATGCTCTGATACCACTGTAATATCCCTAACCCAGAATATTCCTTAAACCCCAACAAAATTCCCAGCAAATACGTGCAAATGATATAATAACCCAAAAATGACAAACTAACAGTCGTAAAGCATATAATAATATAAACAGGAAATATATAAGCAGATACTCAAGACATGCAGTGTGAAATGCTAAGCCATTTTACTATACTGAGCAATAAAATGAGTACAGGAGGTGATCAGAAAGATGGCACCTCGACTTGCACAAGGCAAGTGAAGAAATACTCTCAAAATAAAAAAGAATGGCCTCTTTGAGTGGATGCTACTGGAGAACTGCCGTGCTACTGCTGCTGCTAGAAAGCAAATGATGATTTGGGGTTTCTCCCCTCCTCGGAAAATGCTGAAACTCTGGAATCAGGCTCTACTCAAGAAACCCAGAAAAACCCAGAAAGCTTTCCTGGAATAGCCGACCCTCGAAAATCACCCCCTTGGGGTTCTATGTAGTTCCTCAATGCTCTGTGCTGCCATTGAAGAAGACCTCTCTAAACTCTGCCTGAAACTCTGCCAAAAATCCTCCAATAGGCAAGGGGTGGTCCACTGCTCAATCACCCAGCATAAATCCTCCTACAAAAACCCCAATCCGACACTACTGCCAGAAAGAATTGCGTCCCTCTCCCAGTGCTGCGCAGTCCTCTAAAACGCTGCTGAAACTGCTGCTGGAATGTTGATAAAACTACTGCTTAAATTCCAAAGGAAATACCTTGCCCGAGCAAGCACTCGAAGTCCCCCGGGGCTAAGGGTGAGATCTCCGAATGGAGACACTCACTGCACTAAACAGTGGTGCAGACTAGCTAAACAGCCAACGTGCTCAAAAGTCGAAACGACTAACTCAAAAAGCACATAACTGAATGATCAAAATGAGGGGGCTCCTCTCTCTTTTATAGCCTTTGGCTCTCTTAATCTCGAGGCTCACCTCTTCCTGTGTGGTTCCCTTCTTGCCACGTGTTCCTTCCCTCCTGCGCAGTCTCTCCATGTGTCTGCGTGGGCTCCATTCTGCGTCCCACTATGGCCCCCTTAGCTCCCCTTTAAGTCACAATGTTGTGCTACTAGGAAGTGACTTTTTATTCTAAAAGTGAGTTAGTCCCCCGTCCTCACTTTTTTATTTACAAATAACTATAGAAGGCAAAAATTGAACAAAACGAATATTCCAATTAGCCATGGCTAATTAGGAGTATTACAAAAATCAAGCTCGAGTGGTTGGCCATTCTATCTTGTTGCAAATCATCTTGTGGAACCCAATTGTGTGTTTGGGACACAAAAATATGTATCATGGGTCTCCAAGTGATAAAGTCTCTATCTCTTCTCCAATGTTGAGGGCATTGAAGATGGTGCTAGCCCTCCCATTGTTAATTTGGCAGCTCAGGGACAAATTCCCTCCTTTGGACTATTTTCCTCATCAAGAAAGACCCCTACTATCCCTTGAAAGAATTTAATTTGGTTAAGGAAAAATGTATTTTTAAAAAGGAAACCCACATGTGCACAAAAGTATTGGTCGACTTTTAAGAGAAATTGGGAACACTTGGAAGCATATAAATACAAGATAAGTTAACCTCGTTTGGACATCATCATCAAGCATCTTCTTCTCTCTTCTTTGGATTAGTTCATACAGGGCTGAGATTGGTTTGCGAATTTGGTTCGTGCAGGTTTGAAATTGTAGGGTTTGAGCTGACACATGCGAAAAAAGTTTTTGTTATGGAGCAGCAGGATTGGTTCGTGGAAATATCGACTGCAACCGCTCGCTTGATAGGATATTCCCTATGGTTGAGGAGCTTTTGTTGCACTCACTGTCACTAGGTCCATGCCGCTGTGATCTTGACCTAAATTGTGTTGACTGTTGATCGCAAACTTCAGAGGTTTTGACTTTGATCAGATTTATCTACAGGGCTCATCTATTGGATAGTGTTTGGTTGGTTTTGTGATTGATTTTGTATCTTGATTAATGAATGGGAATATTGTACTCTCCTTGTTGAATATTTTATGACAATCTAATAAGAAGATTTTGAAACGGTTTTCCCCACTGTGGGTTTTTCCCTGGTCTTTGACCAAATCCTTGTGTCTCTTATTGCTCTTGGATGTCTTATCCTATCTATTGCATTTACTATTCTTTATACAATTGCTATTGATCATTGGAAGATTAAATTCTGTTGAAAGATTGCTAATTAAAGAAAAGAATTGGGCTAAAGTGATTGTAACAACATAGAACAGTGGAAAATTAACGAGTATCAAAGCTAAGGTGAAGACAAGCCCAATGAGACAAAAGACAAGATCATACATTCTTGAAAGAAGATGAAGGAGCCTATTTAACTTGGACAAGATGTCTACCTCTTGAAGGATAATGAGAAGTTGGGTGACCCATCAAACTTTGCTGCATGGAAGATCAATTTGGAAGTTATACTAGATGACAATGATGTTTTGGAATATGTACAAGGAAAGGTACCCGAGCCTCTGTCAAATGCTTTTGCTGCTGTCAAATCCAAGTACAAGAAAGGTGAGCTCAAAGCCAAGAAAATTATCATTGATGGTTTGCAAGATCATTTACTTGTTTATGTTGGTAGCTTGAAGAAGTCTAAGGATATGACAAGTTGGTTGGGATGTACGAAGTCAACAACTTGAATCACATACTTCTTTGAAAAATCAACTCAAAGAGATGAAGATGAACAAGGCTGAATCCGTACAGTCCTATATCATGAGAGTATCTTGCCTAAGGGCTCAATTGCAATCTACTGGTGAACAAATAAATATTTGGTGGTGGTGACTCTTCAAGGTCTTCCTCCTTTCGGGAAACCTTCATTACTACTTTAAGCAACAATAATGTTCTTCTGACATTTGATGATCTCATTAGTAAATGCACTCAAGAAGAGGCCAGGATGATTGCCAGAGGAAGATTTCAAAAGCACAAAGAAGGAGATCCCTCTTCATTTGTTACACAAGACAAGAAGAGGAAAGGAAGAGGAAGACCATCTGGTTCAAGAAGGCCTCCCCCTGAATCAAAAGACTCCAAGAGAAAAGGAAGTGGAATTGAATGCTTTATTTGCCACAAGCATGGCCATTATGCTCGAGTTTGCTCGGAAAAAAGAAATAATTCAAGATCCAATTACAACAATCATGGCTTCAACAATAATAGGTTTAAGGATAAAAGTAGAAGTGATGATCAAATAAGAAGAGATGATAGAAGAAGAAGAGATACTCCAAATGATTATGAAGAAGGCCATCGTCCTCAAAATAGGTCAAGGAACTCTAGGTATGAAAAAATACCATTGCTAGTCAATCTGAATATATTCTTATTTATGCTCTTCCTAGTTCTTCCCCTTCGGATTAGTATGATAGTTAGTTGGTAGATAGTGGGGCTTCTGGACATTTCTCTAGGTACAAGGAAGTCCTTTCTAACCTGGTTGAGAGGGAGACAAGTTTGACAATTATTCTTGGAGACAACTCTACTCATCCTGTGAAGGGTTTTGGTTCTGTCAAATTTCATTTGGACTTTGGTGAATCCATTCTTCTTCATAATGTGATGTACGTTTGGGGTTTAAAGAAGAACTTGGTATCTATTTATGCTTTGGGAAAGAAGGGCATGAGAGTAGCTTTCTTAAAAGGAAAAGTTCTCACCCGGTTTGTGGAATCTTGCATGAGAGATGCTTTCACCTTGGGATCTAGAGTTGAAGGACTCTATAGAGTCAATGGAAGACCTCTTCTAGCAATGGTCTATGACACTAATCATCAAAGTGAGATATGGCACTGAAGCTTAGCACATCTACATTATGAAGCCCTAATGAAATTGAAAAAGTTAGTCTTTGGGATGCCTAATGGTCAAGTTAGTCATGATGGAGTATGTCTGGGGTGTGCCAGTGGAAAGAAGACAAGGGGACCATTCCCCTCTAGCAGGAACAAGACTGATGATATTCTTCAACTCATTCATTCTGACCCATGCAGATCCATGCCTGTGCACTCTATTGGTGGACATCTCTAGTACATAATCTTCATTGATGTCTTCTCTAGGAGGACATGGATATACTACTTGAAGCACAAGGATGAGTCTTTTAATATGTTCAAGGACTTCAAGGCACTAATAAAAAATCAAACAGGGAAGAAGATCAAGGTCTTCAGGTCCGACAATGGTGGAGAGTATATATTAACTGAGTTCGTTGATTTTGCAAGTAGGCTGGAATCAAGAAGGAAACTATTGTACCTTACAACTATGAAAATTCCTCAACCGGAACCTACTACAACAAACTGATGTTACTTCTCCTACTTGTTAATTCATACAAGTTATTTACTGTGTGCTATGGTAAATATTGAAGTAAATACTACTGCAGCCTTCACTTAATTAAATTATATGCGGAAACAGGAGACTAAGCAAGAAAGAAAATACAACACAATTAACACCATTATTTTTGGACAATTGTCCCTGGAAAAACCCAATGCGGGAAAACAGGTGCAGTAAATCTAAGGGTTTATTATTATTAAGCAGTAGCAAATTTTGAATACATATCTGAATACCTCAAGGTTTATTCAGTTATAGAGAGAGAAATTCTGGTAGAATGATTTATGAGATTACCTCACACAATCACTGAGAAAAATCTTGGCTGATCTGGACACTGGATGAGGTGCCTATGGCAGGTCCTACGCTGCCTCTACGTAGTCCTCACGCAATCCTTGCGTCAACCCCTCTGGACATTGCGTCACCCAACTAGCGGATCAATTTGCTGCCCGAAGTCACTTCTGTCAACCTCCCGGTTTCATACCCCGATTCCCAGCGTCTGAAACTTACTCTGCCTAGCAAAATTTCGGACTCTCTCTCACCCTCTGCATTGCCTCTGCGTGGCCTTGCATCAGCCTCTGCGTGAGAGCTACTGGATCACTCTCTGCCTCTCTCTGCTGATGATTCTCTGACTGAGAAAATCTCTCTCTCTTTCTCTCTTCGGATGCTATCCCTGCCCCTCAATTGCAAGAAATCTCCTCGATCAGAACTTCCTCTTGAGAACATCTCACTTCAGAAATTCGATCTGTTGATCTCTCGGTGTGTTTTCCAAATGACCCTCAACCTCCCTTAAATAATCTTCTCATTGACATTCAACAACCCAGATTAAAAGCTAATCAATGGCTAAGATCATTTTAACTTGATCCTCGTCTTCTTCTAGAAGTTACACCCACAATTAGATTAATATCCATTAATATTTTTAATTTCCTAAGTTTAGACTTAGGGGCCCATTAAAAAATATTAATTATTTTAATAAAATTGTTTCTGTGTGGAATTTCCCAAAATGCTTTTTGGGTTCTTTGGAATACATGTGCCCAAGCCTCACTACAAAATTTGAGGCATAGAGCACATCCGATGCTACCCTAAATCAACACTCCCTCATAGCGAGGAATGTGCTCTAGCAATATACGCTATTGCATACTGCTCTGACTCTGAAGCATTGTCCTCTGCGTTGCTGATGTCTGACATGCTCTCCACTAACTACTACATTGTTGTTGTAATTGTACTGCTGCTGACACTGCCACTGCCAACACTGCATCTGTACTACAACTCCCTCTTAGGTGTTGCATCTGTGCTACTGCTAGCACTGGAACTACACTGCAAACTGTTGCTGCTACTCCATCAGCGATGGAAAAACATCCAAAATTACTGAACTAACTGTGTTTAGTATGACACCACGTGAATGTTGGAGCCTGACTACTGCTAGTCTTTGCAATGACCCTTTGAATATATTGCGCTGTTGTTGACCTCTGCTCTGTGCTATCTACACTATTGTCAACTCTGCTCTGCGTTGCTCAGACTCTGGCCCTTCTAGCCATTGCAACTCTCTCTGACAGTCCTTGGCTCCATCCGACACTAGTCCGTCCTGCTACCACAAAACTGGGCTCCCGTAGCAAGGTATTGATCCAAGAGGTGGACTCCTCAAGGATCTTTCCCATTGTAGCTCTTTCGAACTACAACTCCAAATCAGCCCACCTCCCTCCTGGAGCTATCTCGGTTGTCATGGCGAACTCCTCCTCTTCGATCTTTGTGGGCGCAACCCTCAGATCGTGTTTCTCATCCTTGTCCTTCTTCTTGAGTGGACACTGAGTAGTGTAGTGTGTCAGTGACCCATCTCGCCACACTTGAAACACTTGATTTTCGAGACGTCTTTCTTTCATCTCCGGCGCTTCTATTGTTCCTTTGATGCAAGGGCTGCATTATCCGCCTCCTCCTTGGGATTTGACCCACTACTGCTGCTTCCGTCAAGTTTGACCTTGACTAAGTCTCTCCTCAGCTCCTCTTGTTTTAGAGTTGCCCACATCTCATCCCAATTCGACAATGTTGCTCTGCCCAAGATACTCTGGACAAAGACTTGCCACTCACCTGAGACAAAATTGAGGGCTAGTCTAACCAACTTTGAATCTTGAGGTGTATGCCACGCAGCAGACAATTCATCACGGGTGTCCTTAAGCTTTGTGAGGAATGGATCCACACGCTCCCCCTTCTACATCTGAGTAGATCACAACTTCTTCTCCAAGTACATCTTCCGCTGCTCAGAAGATCCTTGATATAGTGTTGCCAAGGCATCTCACATCTCCTTAGCAGAGTCTCTGCTAGCGACATGACACACCACATGATCCTTTACTCCATCAAGGATCATCCTCTTGGCCTGCACCATTTCTGATCGATACTTCTTCAACGAATTTGCATCTGCAGGTACAACCACCATGTTGTCGACATATGTCTTGAGGGCATGCTCATCTACAAGGAATGATATTCTAGGCTTCCAGATGACATAGTTGGATGCTTTGTCCAACCTGTTCCGGTCCCTCAAGCCACTGGTTGCCATTTCTGGCAAAAAATAGAAAGTCGAATGACCTCCGCTCTCCTCTGTGTTGTTGCTAGGCTAGCCTACGCACTCCCTGATGGAGCTAGTAAAACTGTTGCCCCTTGTTGCTTCTCAGCTCTAGAGAATTCAAATTCCTTTGCTAGGAATTCTCTGAGGAAGAAATTCCCTCAGCCGTGCTTTTGCTCTTTCTTTTGATGATTTTCTGCCCAGCAAACTGCCTGCAGAAAAATCTGCGTCCCACCGTCTCTCCTCACACTAAGGCATCAGCGCTGCTCCCTCTGCCCCGACAAAAACTTGATTTGGAAGCCCTTCCCTCCGTCGACTCACTTGGAGAGAGACAACTTCAAAATTTCAGCCCTCCGGCTAAGAACTGCGCAAACCCTCTGGGGTTTCAAACTATTGTCTCCTGCAACTTTTCGATTTCCCTCTTCTTCTCAGCGCTGAATCTATCGACACTGCTCTTCTTGGTCCACTTGCAGCTTCGATACCATGTGAAAATTCCTCAAATGGAATTCCTAGTACAACAAACTGATGTTACTTCTACTTTTTAGTTCATACAAGTTATTTATTGTTTGCTATGGTAAATATCAAAGTAAATACTACTGCAGCCTTCACTTAATTAAATTATATCCAGAAACAAGAGACTGAGCAAGAAAGAAAATACAACACAATTGACACCGTTATTTTTGGACAATTGTCCCCAGAAAAACCCAATGCGGGAAAACCAGTGCAGCAGATTTGAGGGTTTATTATTATTAAGCAATAGCAAATTCTGAATACATCTCTGAATACCTCAAGGGTTATTCATTCACAGAGAGAGAAATATTGGCAGAAAGATTTGTGAGATTACCTCACACAATCACTGAGAAAAATCCTGGCTGATCCGGACACTGGATGAAGTGCCTCTGGCAGCCCCTACTCTGCCTCTGCGCAGTCCCTGCATCAACCCCTCTAGACATTGTGTCACCCAGCCAGCTGATCGATTTGCTACCCGGAGTAAATGCTCTTAGTGTCCCGGTCTCACACCTCGGCTCCCGGCTTCTGAAATTAACTTTTCCCAGTGAAATTTCAGACACTCTCTCTCACCCTTTGCGCTGCCTCTATGTGGCTCTGTGTTAGCCTTTGCATGAGAGTCGCTGGATCACTCTCTGCTTCTCTCTGTTGATGATTCTCCGATCTCTCTCTCTCTTCGGATGCTATCCTTGCCCCTCAAATGCAAGAAATCTCATCGATCAGAACTTCCTCATGAGAACTTCTCTCTTTAGAAATTCAATCTCTTGATCTCTCGGTGTGTTTTCCAAATGGCCCTTAAGCTCCCTTAAATAATTTTATCATTGACATTCAACGGCCCAGATTAAAATCTAATCAATGGCTAAGATAATTTTAGCTTGATGCTCGTCTTCTTCTAGAAGTTACACTCACAATTAGATTAATATCCATTAATATTTTTAATTTCCTAAGTTTAGACTTAGGGTCCCATTAAAAAATATTAATTATTTTAATAAAATTGTCTCTAGGTGGAATTTCTCAAAACGCTTTCTGGCTTCTTTGGAATACATGTGCCCAAGCCTCCCTACAAAATTTGAGGCCTAGAGCACATTTGATGCTACCCCAAATCAACAACAACCTCGAGCAAATGGAGTGGCCAAAATAAAGAATATATCCTTCATGGAAGTTGCCTAAGCTACGCTGCATGATCAAAAGTTGTCGAAATACCTCTAGGGAGAAGCTATAAATACAATGATATATATTCAAAATTGGGTTCCTCGTCAAGCATTGGACAACAAGACTCCTAAAGAAGTTTTCATAGGTGTATTTCCATGTGATGAAGGACAAGAGGAACAAGCTGTAAGCCATAGAAAAGAATGGTAAATTTGTTGGATATTGTGAAAATTCTAAAGCATTTAGAATATATATCTCTAGTCAAAGGAAAATCGAGTTTAGTAGGGATGTAACTTTCGATGAAGATGTTGCCCTTGGAAAAGCAAGGGATCTTCCTTCGCATCCTCCTACTGAGAAGGAAGGTGACGATGACATATAAGAAGGTCCTTCTGTGCTGAAATCCAAGAAGGACATAATTGATGATTCCATGGAGCCTATGGACTGCTTGGATTCTCCTCCAAGTGATCCACTTGCCAAGAAAAGACCATTATGGCTTCGTGATACATTACAGGATGTTGAGAGACATATTCCTACCATGTTGAGGGTCCTTTAGAGAAAGTAAGAAGCCATGCCAATATCAGGGATACAGTGTAGCTATGAGCACTATGATACAGGTTGAACCTCCCACTTTTGAAGAAGCTATGAAAGAACAAGTTTGGAAATATTGTTGTCTTTGATGTCAAAGATAGCAGGAGACTAATTATGTTGAAGATAAAGATTGCAAAATGAATATTGTTGGAAATATTGCTTTTGGACCTTTGATGCCCCATTTTCTTCCCAAATTTTATTGAATTCATCAGAAGTAAATTCTCGTCCTTTGTCAGATCTCAAGCACTTGATTTTTAAATCAGTTTCATTCTGAACTGTGAAATTTTGTTAATTGCAATGATTGGAAATTATTCTTCTATTTATAGCAGATTATTTGTTTTCAAAAATTAAACATGGTAAATAATAAATAAAATCACTACTGCAATTTTCACTCATAATAATAGGAATTGAGAAAATAATGCACACACATAAAATTTAGATACTGATATTTTTGGACAATTCCCTTGAAATACCCTAGTGTGGGGAAAACTGGTTCTGCAAACGAGGTTTTTATTATTAATCTTTAGCAAAACTTGAGAATTACAATTTGCTTGCCTCTCGCTAACAAATCTTCGACAAATTATCTTCTCTTGGCTAAATCGACATGAAAACCACAAAGTCTCCCTCTGCAGAAAATCTTGGCCTCTCTGTTTTATTCACACTTCTTCCCAACAATTCGCTTTGGTTTCTCCATGTGAGTTTTTGTAGCATTAGGGGTGTTCTAGTCTTGAAACTTTGTGGAGAGGCTAAAACATATGAGCTCTCCATAACCTAGAAACTGCTTCTGGAAATTCCACCTAGAAGTGTTTCAATTAGATTATTAACCTATTTTTTAATATTTCCTAGGTCTAAACGTAGGAAATTTGGTTAATTAATCAGTATTAATTGAGATAAGGTGTGAATCACCTAGAAACTCACACAAATCGACAGGGAATTGATCTGGGCCCTTGATTAAGTATTAATCTTGGCCATTGGAGGTCCAACAAAGGATTATAGGAAGTTGATAGGTAGATGGAGGAAACACTTGTGAGAACCACAAATAGTTCAATTTCCTTGGAGATTTCGATTTTCCAGAGAGCCAGCAGTGCTGGAAGAGTTTGAGTTTCAGTAGGGAAATAAAGACAGAGAGGGGCAGGGACAATTATGCCGAAGGAAGTTTTCTAGATATGGTGAAGCAACATTCTAGAGAGGCAGAAAGAGCCACAGTGAGGCGAATATAAGGGCTGCACAGAAGCCTCTAGAGGCAATTCAATTTTGCTGGAGAGAAGTCGAGTTTCAGTTCCAGAGGCCAGGAAATTGTTCTAGAAGGCCGGAGAGCTAGTTTCTCAACTAGTGGCAGAGAAGATAGCTACATGAGCTACTGATTTAGGCAGAGCGTAGAAAGGATTGTGCAAGGGTGACGCAAGCTTGCATAGAGGCTGTTTGGATGGCTCACTTGCAGCTACGGTAAGAGCCCGAATTGCTAGTGGGGGTGAGGAAAATTCCTCACAATATCTTTGTCAGTAATTTCTTTGCGGGATTGGCATTTTTCGACATCCAGATTGTACTCAGAATTTCTCACTGCAGCATAATAATAAAAACCCTCAGCTGTTGCACCGGTTTTGCAAAGTTGGGTTTTTCAGGGGACATTTGTCCAAAATTAATTGTGTTAATTTTTATGTGTGTGTGCTAGTACATTTCTCAGTTTCTAGCGCTATTAATTTTTGCAGTTATATTTGTGAAGGTTGCAGTGTGATTTATTCAATATTTTCCATAGCAAATAAATTGTTAAATTAATTAACAATTAGAAGAATTAATTCCAGTTCGTGCAATAGGATTTCAGACTTGAAATTTTCACACTCCAGCAACTCGCACTGCCTCTGGGAAAATGATGTTGCATGCAAATCAACCTTCAACAACTCGTTTGACCAACTCTGTTAGGCCCCTATACTACTAGTGTAACCCCTTATTGTTATTAGTACAACCCACTTATTATATTGATGTACCCATGTATGCCCATATGTTACTATTGTGCCCATAGAAGCCCACTATTGTTATTGTGTGCCCTAGATTATTGTTATGTCGGCATAATTTGTTAGACCCCTCAACTCTATATATAGAAATGAGGTCTTCATTTGTATCATCCAAGAATTGTTCATTTATGTAATGTAAAGGAGGTTGCCCCCTCGAAGAGGCTGAATTCTAAGACATTGATCTATCTTTTCTTGAGCTGGTTTCATAACATTTGGTATCAGAGCTTTGAATTCTAGGGTTTCGCTGCTCCAAACAGGTCATCGTGGCATTTTCGCTATTTTTTTTCTGTGACGTTTCAGAAGTCGCAAAAAAAACCCATTTGAGAAGAATTTGCGCTGAACCTTGGGTCAGAATTTCAGAGATTTTTGCGCGATATTTGCGGAGATATGATCTGAGGAATTTGGTCTTTTTGCAGACTCCTGAATTACATTCAAAACAGGTGACCTGGGGAAAATCGTCATAACGTTCTTTGTAGGGATCGAATTGAAATTTCGTAAGAAGGTACAGAAAGAGAACGGACTGTAGTTTCTTGTATGCATTTTTCGGATCCGAAGGTCAAAACAGTGACTCATGGCACGTCGTACAAGTTTGCTATACTGAACTAGTCTATAATCAGGTCACTGTGGGAGATTTCGCATAACTCTTCCTTGGAGAATCCAATTTGGATCAGACTAGTGGCATTGGAAAGAGGAAGCATAGGGCTACTACAGGTCACAATTTCAGAACTTAAAGATCTGAAGGTATAGAGTTATAGTCGTTCCAAGATCGAGCTCCTAAAATCAAGAATTGTTCATTTATGTAATGTAAAGGAGGTTGCCCCCTCGAAGAGGCTGAATTCTAAGGCGTTGATCTATCTTTTCTATCTTTTTTGAGCTGGTTTCATAACATTT
>APFE031428420.1:40772-70916 GCA_000404065.3 Pinus taeda
AAAACAAGAGGATATACACCAGGACTCCATCCCAGAGAAAGAAGAAAGGAATCAGACCATATCTTGTAAAGCATTGGCAAGAATTACCACTCCTCAAACTCTCAAGATAGAAGGACATATCAAGAAGAAAAAGGTGCAAGAAGTGAAGATCACATCGAGAAAGAAGAAATGAATCCAACCATGTCTTGTAATTCATTGGTCAAAACTACCACTCAAACTATCAAGATAGAAGGACATATCAAGAAGAAAAATGTTCAAGAAGTGAAAGATCACATTAAGCGTCAAGAAATGAATCTGACCATATCTTGTAAAGGATTGGAAGAAATTAACACTCCTAAAACTCTAGAGATAGAAGGACATATCAAGAAGAAAAAGGTTCAAGTAGTGAAAGATCACATCGAGCATCAACAACAAGTTCTCCAACTGTTAAAGGATAATTCCACTTCAGTGCAAAATCAAACGAAACAACAGGGAGATCAACATCGTAGTGAAAAATGTGTTGATGTAGGTGATTGGGTATTTTTGCTACTACATCTCAAGCAAGCTATTTATGAGAAGGAAATGTTGACAAGACTACATGCACTTAAAAAATGGCAACCCTACCAAATGGGAAGACTCTTCAAGGATGAGGTTGTGGAAGCATTGTTTTGTGCTATTTCTATTATCCAACCAGATTGGATAAACAATGAAAGGGATGAATGGAAGAAGGACAAAGAAGTCTGGCCACTTATTCAAAAGTTACAAAAGATCCCAATTCAAACAATGTTGCCAAAAATTGAAGAGGAAGGAGAAATCATATTGGAACCTGGAGCAGTCACAGAAACAAGAACCCGGCAGCTACGAAATCGATCAATTTTAGTGTATCTCATCAGGTGGAAGTACTTCCCAGCAGAAGATTCCACATGGGACAACAAGAATTTTATACAGAAGCATCAAGAACTACTCAAGCGTTGAGGACAACACTTTTTGAAGGAGAGGGGCATGTTAGGCCCCTATACTACTAGTGTAACCCCTTATTGTTATTAGTACAACCCACTTATTATATATGTACCCATGTAGTGCCCATATTGTTACTATTGTGCCCCATAGAAGCCCACTATTGTTATTAGTGTGCCCTTAGATTATTATTGTTATGTCGGCTATAATTATGTTATGACCCCTCAGATTCCTATATATAGAAATGAGGTCTTTTCATTTGTATCATCCAAGAATTGTTCATTTATGTAATGTAAAGGAGGTTGCCCCCTCGAAGAGGCTGAATTCTAAGACGTTGATCTATTTTTTCTATCTTTTCTTGAACTGGTTTCATAACAAATTCACACTTCCCCTAGAAGATGATTTGGCAACTGGAAACTAAATCGAGTCCCTCTGTCACACGCACTGGAAAACTGGCTACTCACACTACCAGATTCAACCTTTCCTCAGTTGATGAATTCGACCCCCTTCCTCTCACCGGAAATTGGAAATCAACTGAAGAAAATTTTCATCCCAATCTTCTCTATTGAAACCCTTCTGCTGGTGTCTTCCATGCTCAAAATGCGCCCTTGCTCTCACTGCAACTGAGTAATTCGAACTCCCTTGCGTGTCTCCAAAATCCCCATCGATTTGCTCTTATAATCTTTTGTTGATCAACCAACAACCATGATCTAATCCCAATCGATGGCTAAGATCATCTTGACTCCATCTCATGACTTTTCTAGACGTCACTAGAGCAAAATTGATTTACTTCAATTAATCTGATTTAATTAACCAGTTTTCCTAAGTTAGACTTAGGAAAATATTTAATAATTGACTAATTAATATAATTAAGGTATTTTCCTTAAAAACCTTTTTTGGGTTTTGGAGATAATTATCCCCTTGTATTCTTTAGCCTCTTGGACACCAATAGAGGCTAGAACACTTGTCTGAGCTACCCAAAACTAACACAAACTTGGGATTTGAATATTTTAAACCTTTCAAATTCTTCATAATTTTCTTTGAGTAAACTAACCCTTGTCATCTTGATTCTACTATAATCATCTATTATTAACATGTACTATCTTTCATCCATTAGAGTTTTTGTGCTTGTGGGCCCACACAAATTTGTATGAACAATTTGCAATGTCCCTGTTGATGAGTGCTCTTTTGTCTTGAAGTGGGCTCCAATCTGCTTCCGAAGCTAACAAGCCTTACAAATAATATTACATGGTTTTGAAATCTTAGGCATGTCTCTTATCGCCCCCTTGTTGAGTTTAGCAAGATGGTCAACGCTGATATGACCCAACCTTCTATTCCATACCAATGTTGATCCAATTTCTTCATGCAACAACTTTCTTTTGTTCCATATAATAGGTATAAGATTGGGGAATGAAGATTGTTGGAAATGTTGTTTTTGGACTTTTGATGTTGAATACCCTATCTTTGAAGGCATTTTTTTTCTCAAATTACTTAGCTCAAATGGGAGCATAAGATATAGGGTTGGAAATCTTATTCCATGACCTTTCCAATGATATATGACAGTCCCTCTAATTCCATAAGAATGAGGAGGTATGAAATATTTCGTTAGGATGACTTGACCAAAATATAAGCACGCTGAGCCAACCATTTTTACACTTATCCCCAAAAATGAATGTACAAACACTATAAATAAAGGGCATATGAGTGCATTTTAACAAAATCCATACAAGAAGAGTTCTAAGGTTGCAAGAGGAGCTAAGGAATAATTTTGAGGGTGATTCTTGGAGTCTAAAGGTAGAAGCCAAAATGTGATTTATGGGGGTGAACGGGTCATCTTGGCATTTTCACTATAAATTTTCTTTTTGGTTGTTTCAAAATGTGAAACTTGGACAATATAGATGGAATATCTCCATGTACTCACAGTTCAAGTTTCAAACCTTGATTCATTATAATTTCATAAATATGGTCTAAGGAAGTTAAGCTTCCTAAATGCTCATCAAACAGGTCATCTTGGAAATTTTGTTATAACATTTGTTCTAGGATGTTTCAAAATGTGAAACTTGGAGGATAAATATAGAAGATCTTCATGTACGTGTGTTTAAAATTCCTGACATTGGTTCACCATAATTTCAGAGATATGATATAAGGATGTTAGGCTTCATGAATGCTTTTGAAATTTTCTTCAAATAGGTTATATTAATATTTTCGCTACAAGTTTCTCTGTATAATGTTTCAGAATCTGAAAATTGGAGGAGACAGAGGAGATATCTCAATGTATTTGTGGTAGAAATTTAAAATTTGTATTCACTACAATTGTAGAGATATGGTGTGAGGAAGTTAGGCTTCCTAAATGCTCTTGAAATTTGCTTCAAGTATGTTAGTAGATTAGCTTGGTATTTTTCACTATAACGTTATTTCAATGTTATCTTAGGCTCTGAAATTTAGAGGAATTAGAGTAGAGATCTCAATGTAAATATGGTAGAAATTTCAGACCTTGTTTCAATACAATTTCAGAGATATTATTTGAGGAAGTTAATGTTTCTGAATGCTCTTGAAACATGCTTCAAACATGTTAGCTTGTTATTTTTGCGATAATTTTCTTTTTGAGATGTTTCAACATGTGAAATCTAGAGGAGACAAAGTAGAGATCTCAAGGTACGTGTGGTAGAAATTTCAGAATCAAATTTGAAAAATTGAACACATGGCATGTTGGGCAAGTTTTTTCTCAGGAAGAAGCGAAAAGCAACAAGTTTTGGGAAAAGTAGACCTAGTTAAGGCAAAAGTAGCACGAAGACTTGATGAAATCAGAAGTAGCTAAAAAACATTGTGAAGAAGCATGCAAACTAAGTGAAGTAGGTTGGTGCCTAAAAGCAGCAAAGGGGATTGGTGTCTCCTATAGGTTGGTGCCTACAAAGCAGCAGAGGGGATTTGCGTCTCTTGTAGGTTGGTGCCTACAAGATATTTCATAAAGAAGTTTTGTGGCTTTCTCCCATAGTTGTTTCCATGTACATCTTTTGCTGCTTGATCAATTTATGAGATTGATGTTTTATGATGTTTGAATGGCTTTAAATAAGTAAAAAATGTCATTATACAAATTCTCCCCCTCTCCGTATAATCGTGAATCCAACAAGGATTGAGATAAGTGGGTTGCCAAGATTCAAGAGTATGATTTAGAAATCAAGCCCATTAAAATCATAAAGGAATAGGGATTGGCACAACCTTTGGTAGAGAGTAACAAAAAGGCTCTTAGGATCAACATGGTTAACGCAGTCACTCTAGAATTAGAGTACCATTAATGTCACACATATATGGTCTACTACCTCAAACATTTGGCTAGTCCCAAGCACCTTTAAGAACACAAGAAATAAGCATTACGGTTGAAGGTTGTAAATCATAGCTTCATAGAGCAAGTTTTGGGATGGAGGAATCTTGATTGTTTGGTTTTGAGATGTGTTAGCCTAAATGAAGCAACAAGTTTTAGCATCACCATTGTAAGCAAAAGAAATGCAAGTCTAAAGCCCTGTAAAATCCCTGTGGGATGATCTTTATGTGAGAGTGTGTCCCAGATCCCCTTTGGTGGATGATCATGGCTAGTATTCTTAGCTTCATCTCCATGGTGCTTGGTTTTATTGCACTACTGACATCCCCTTGGTGGGCGGTAATTCCCTACCTTGATGGGCATTCTAATTCCTAGGTTGGTATGCAGGCATCCTAGAGGTGAATCTAATAAGACTCATGATTTATTGGAACAGTTTGTGCCTAACCCCATAAAAGTGATTGCTTGTTGTACTTTTCCCTTCATTTTCCATTTGATCTTGGTGCACCTATTTTTCCCCACATCGTTGTCTTATTGAGTCTATAGGCATTCCTTGGCCTTGGTGTCATCATCATGTAACAATTCTTCAACATTGTAGTCTCACATTTTCCAACTATTCGTAGTTTCAAAGGAAATTCACGGATTCCAATATGTAGGTTCCTGGGGCCAAAAGTCAACAAAGGCTTAGATTGATCAACAAAATTTCTCCTTGCCATGCCACATGGAATTTTTAAGAAATGATGAATCAAAAGGAATTTATGCTCAGTTAAAGGGGTTCATCGTCCTTTTATGGCATGTGTGGGATTTCGAGATGCTTTTGGAGGTCAAATCTTAGTCAAATGGGTTAAATGAATAGTCAAAAGGCATCTATAATTTTTTTTCAAGAGAACCCATGCTCCATAATTTTCATATCAAGAAAGACGTTGGAGATCTACACTTGGGGTCACTTTTCTAGGGGTTGTCCATACATGTGGAGGCTATGAGAGCCTTCCTAGCCAATCAAAGGAACTTTTGGACCAAGGAAAGATTGTAAAGTCAAGCAATCAAGTTTATCCAAAGTGAAAAGCAAGCTACCAAGAAAAAGGAAGGAAGCATCTGTTTCCAAGCAAAAGGGAATCGGGATAAAGTTGACTTCACAAAAGAGGACATCGAGCCTTCCAAGGCAAGATATTGAAGGTTTAAAGGCAATTTAAGGGAATCTTGGACATCAAGTGGACAAAATATAGCCAATGAAGGTTGAGAGAGTGTCTTCTCCAAGCAAAGAACGTTTCTTCAATTCAAGTCATCATTCTTCTCTATTTGACATCAGTTCATTTATTGAGGATTTTATGACCCATTTTTGAGCTTGGAAAGTCATTCCCATGCTTCATGGAAGTGCCTTGACTTGTGGCATGGGCGTCGGTCTTCATTTAAGGCATATTTTGAAATATCATGAGTATTATTTGAGGCTGTATTGGTGTTGTTTTAAAGTTGCTTCCCCCCTTTTGCGGGGGATTTTGCATGTAAACTTTATTTTGTCATCATAAAAAATAAATTTAAATTATTGACTTAGCTCCAAGTATTTTGTGGATGAAAAATCACCCTTTTTGGGCAGAAAAAGAAGGATAGGTGTCGAGAGTCTCATCTATAAATTTAGAGATGTCCATCCTTAGAAAATCATGTTGTGGAAATGTGAGATCACTTATACCATATTAAGAACTCTTTGATGCAACAACTTGTCTTCAATTTTTGGATTGAATTTTAGATTCTCTCTTCTTTGCTCCTGCAAATATCTTTTAACCTTATGCTTCATAAGATATTTTGCTCGTTTTTTTTCAAGTTATGCAAATTTAGTGGATCAATTCATTGAGGGGCTACTTAGTTACTTGGCTTAGGATGCTAAGCCTCATTTTTTGCTTGTTGAGTTAGGGTTTTTGAAATATGATTTTTAGGAAAATCTTAATAGGGGTTCCTCATTAAACAATTAAATCCCTCTAGTGTCATAGTTGATCCATTGGTCATAGGTTTTTCACTAAAGGAACTACTCCTAGTTGAATTTGGTACTGGTGAAGATATTAGACAAGAGTGGAGGCGACTAGTGCATGCAATCCAAAGTCAATTTTTGTCCAAATTAATTCAAAGGCTATTTTAGGGAGGGTCATGATCACAATATAGCACAAAGAGGTATTTAGAGTGGTATAAGGTAATTCATATCTTTCGTTCGTCAATAGATTAAAAATTCTAAAATCTCTTTTCGAATTCCTTGTCTATTTATATTTGAAACAAAAAATCGAAAAATAATAAGGAAAAAGTAATTTTACGAGATTGTCCTTAAATTTTACATCTTTAAGATAGTTTCGCACTTGGATTTTGCCTCGAAAAATTATTTGATTGGCCTCGTTACCGCTCAAAATAGCAAGGGACCTAAAGGAGATTCCTAAAGGGGAAATGCTAAACCAAGGGAAACAAATGGAGACTTAGCCCACTGTCACCTCAGCTAAGGTTCCCTTCTATTTATGGAATTTCACCGATGGGAGGAGACCCGGTATATTATGGAGTCACTAATGAAGGATAAATCAATCAATGGATATGAGTGACCCAAATAATCCCTTTCCTGGGAGAGCTTGAACGACGGAGCCTGCTTGCTTTCTAAGTAAGGTACAATGTCTTCTAGGGAAAGGAAGGGAGGATTTGAGAGTTAGGTTTATGGGATATGACTTGTGAAAAAGTTTCCCAATCCCTAAAATCCTTATTGAAATGGTATCTTGGATGGTTCTTGAAGAATTGTCTTTTCAAAGGAACGAGACCACACGGGACCAAGTGGACCCAATCAAGGGTAGGGGAGAAGAGTATGGCAACCAATGATGTCCATAGCCTAGACAAGGTATGGAAATGGATCAAAAAAGGAATATCCACTTAAAGGTTTGAATTGATCCAATAAGGTATAGCCTTTGGGGATGTTAGGGCAAAGTTTGATCCCGAGGCTAGGGCTTGGCTTTTCTCACAACTCCACTGTTGGAATGGCCTCAAAATTGAAGGTCTTGAGGAAACACCAGCGAAAGAGACCCCAAGAGATCAAACTTTTTGGAGGGGTAGTTTGCCAGGAAAATGATGCCCTAGGTGACTCAACTTGGCTAGACTTGGGAAAAGGTGAAAATATATGATTTTAGGTGACCACCTCTTGGTAGATCAGTGCCTTAGTCTTGGGAGAATGGATTTTATGATGAATATGAGTGAGGATCTTTGATTTCTAGTCAAGGCGGCCCCAAGACCAGTTCGCTAGCCCTTTAGGTCAAAGAGAAACAATCTTGCATTTTTATACTTCGATGTGCAATGGAGATGGCTTATCAAGGTCAATTCGTTGATAGAATTATCCCTAGGAGATTTCGTTCACATTACATGGCCCATACATTGAGAGATGTTATAATAGAGACAAATTCCACAATTTAAAGCAGTGAATGTATGCAACAATTAGCCCTAAAAATAGCAAGAATCCCAATCCAATGTATTTGAGAAAGTAAATCAAGAATAACATTAAAAACTTGTACTTACATGTAACAAAATATATCCAACCATCCATAATTGACAAAAGAGAAGCTCCAAGATAAGATAGACCAATATCCACACATCTAAATTCATCCATAAAGCTCCAATTCATCCTCTAGAAAAAGTGCGAAATTATCAAGAGAGAGAAAAGATCCAATCCAAAGTGATGATGAGAAATGAAATCATCTCACTTGTATTTATACACAACTTAAGAGTTTGAATTAGCCTCCTTGGTCTACATAAGCCCCAAAAAATAAAATAATGTTCTAATAATTCAACCTTTGGTGACAAGTCCACCAAACTTGCTCATAAATGAAAAAGTAAGCCTCTCAAGAGGTCAAATAACAATCTATGCATGTCCTAGAGCCCTCTAAGAGGCCAAATGAGGTCCATCGGTGCCATAATGAAGACTAGGACCCTCAAAAGCAGTGGACAAGGTGTTGACCCCTTGTAATAACCTATGGTGATTCAAATGACATGTCGGGGTACACAAGTGTCCTCATGGGTCTCCAAACAAATCGAAGATGCATGTAGATCACCTACAAGGGCTAGGATGATGGTGTAGGTGATGCCAGATTATCGTGCAAGTCTTGGATCATTTGCTAAGTTTATGGTGCAAATCTAGGGCCAGTTAGGCCTAATGGATCAGGTGCATCTTCCTCGTCCAATAAGTGAATCACGATCAATCTCTGATTGGTTGTGGGGATCCATGGAGTGCTCTCTGTTACTATGGAGGCCCATGGCTCTCAACGCACACCCGACATGTGCCAATTTAGCCCTATGGAGGATAAGGACTCTGTATAGGGAGACCAAACCCAAAATGGAGATCATTTGCAATCCTACATAAGATCCAATGCGTCCCTAGCCTTTTAGCACAAGTTATTAGAGAAATCGAGTAAATGAGCTTATCGATCATGGACCACAGGTGGGGACTTCATAATGACTTTCCATTCCATAATGGGCTCCGGGATGTGCCAATGTCTCCTAAACTCCAAATGGGGTTAACCAGTAATCCTATTAGGTGGTTTCTACTTCCAAAGGGGATGATATAGTCGAGGTATATCCTTCAAAAGGTGGTGGCATGTGACAAAAAGGTGAATGGAATAGGGGATGAGAAGGGGCAACCCTGGGTCACACGCTGGGGTACAAGGGTAGCTAATAAGAGGGAAGTCCACTCTCGGGTTTATAATGTGTAGGAGGGAGCATTCATGGTACATGAGGTGCCTCGACCTTAATTTTTCCACCCTTCTTCATGTGCCTTTTTCCTTTTTATGATATTCTTTGATTAACTGCTCGAGGCTCAAAGAGTAAGAGCATGATGTATAAGATATAGCAGTGAATACCCCCTTTAAAGGTAGGGCAATTCACTGCCTACCAGGGGTTGGGACAATCATAGGTTCCTATATGATGAAAAAGGTTCATAGAACTTGTAGGAATTAGGGTAATGGCCATGAGGATGGAAATACAGGGAGGGGGGTGAATTAATATTTTTTTTTAATTGTTAGGTTTACCAGTTAAGATTCTTCACAATGATAATTAGAAAAATAAACAATAAGGATTTATTATAAGCAAGTGAGGACACCAATCCTCTTTTACATAAAATTGAGTACAATGATTTTTGAGGGCACCAACCCTTCAATCTTCCAGGCTCAACCTGTTGCAAAGCTCCAACTTGGACTTTTGTGAGGCTCCAAGCTCTAGGGCTCCAACCCTATACTTTTCAAGGCTCCAACTTGATTTTTAGAGGCTCTAACCGCTAGGGCACCAACCCTTTAGTCTTCTTAATAAAGATAGATAAGTTACTTACTTGAATTTCTCCACAAATCTTGTTTTGCACTTCACTTGTCCATTAGGTCCAAAATAACTAGTGCTTCACTATCCAAGGTTCTCAGTCCTTTATGTCCTTCTTTAGATGATCATGATGAATGATGCCACCAGAGTCATTCCATTATTGTATCTTCACTGATTTATCCTCCAAAGTGTCACTACAATAGGTTGTGGTGGGGTTCGAGCTCTTGTAGTGAAGTTTGAGCTTACTGTGGAGGAGTCTGAGCTTCTATGGCCTATCCAAACGCTGTCCCATAGTCTTATCTCCAGCATTCAATGATGTTTGAGGGTACCAACCCTTCAGTCTTCTAGGCTCAACTTGTTGTCGAGCACCAACTTGGACTTTTGTGAGGCTCCAAACCTATAATTTTCAAGGCTCCAACCAGACTTTTAGAGGCTCGAACCGCTAGGACACCAACCCTTTAGTATTCTTAATAAAAATAGATAAGTTACGTACTTGAATTTCTCCACAAATTTTGTTTTGCACTTCACTTGTCCATTAGGTCCAAAACAACTAGTGCTTCACTGTCCAAGGTTCTCAATCCTTTATGTCCTTCTTTAGATGATCATGATGAATGATGCCACCAGAGTCATTCTAGTATTGTATCTTTAATGATCTAACCTTCAAAGTGTCACTACAATAGGTTGTGGTGGGGTTCGAGCTCCTGTAGTGAAGTCTAAGCTTACTATGGAGGAGTCTGAGCTTCTTTGGCTTATCCAAATGTTGTCCCACAGTCTTATCACTGTTGATGACCACCTCACTGCTTCAATGAATGCGGGCCTTCTGATCTCCTCGTCTCTTTTGGGTACTGTAGTAATCATTTTCTGTTTGAAATTGTCTCAGCTATTAATGGAATGCTTCGAATACTGCTCATTTACAAATTCTCGACTAGTATCGAAATATTTCGAATATTGTTCCTTCTCAATGGATGAAGGCCTTCTAAGTTGCGATCCAAGATGCCTGTAGACCATCTGTAAGGGCTCATATGATGATGCAAGTGATGCCACATCAGCATACAAGTCCCGGGTCATCTTCCAAATGCATGGTACAATTGTGGGGTTGGCTGGGAAAAGGTGAACCATGTGCATCTTCCTTGTCCAATAGGTGAATCTTGAGCAATATATGAACATCTCTTGGAATCCATGGAGTGTTGTCTACCGCTGTGGAGGCCCATGTCTATCAACACACACCCTATAGTGCCAATGTAGTCCTCTGGAGGGTTAGGAGCTCGTATAGGGAGACCAAACCCAAAATGGAGCCCACCTGCAATCCTGCATAAGATACAATGTGTCCCCTAGCCTTCCAGTACAACAAGTCATCAAGGAAATCAAGCAAAAAATCTTACAAACCATGGACAAAAGGTGGGGACTTCATAATGGCATGCCCTTCCATAGTGGGCTTTGGCATGTGCTAAAGTCTCCAAGCTCCAAATGGGGTTAACCAAGTATCCTATTAGGTGGTTTCTACTTCTAAAGGGGATAACATGTCCAAGATACATCCTTTAAATGGTGGTGGCATGTGATAGAGAGATGTATGGAGTAGGGGTCGAAAAGGGGCAACCCTGGGCCACATGCTGAGGTACAAGGGTAGCTAATAAAATGGAAGCGCAAACTTGGGTGTATAATGTACAGGAGGGAGCAATTGTGGTACATGAGGTGCCCCGAATTTGATTTTTCCACCCTTTTTATATGCCTTTTGCCTTTTATGATTTTTATTTATTTAACTGCTTGGGGCTCAGTGGATAAGAGCATGATGTGTGAGATATTGCAGTGGATACCCCCTTTAAGGTAGGGCGGTGCATTGCCCAGGAGGGGTTGGGACAATCATGTGTTCCTGAATGATAAAGGAGATTCATATAGGGCCTATAGGAACCAAGGTGATGGCCATGATGATGGGGTAGAGCTCATGTATTGGCTTTCGCCAACATGCTAAATGTATTTGTCCCGGCCATCTTTGGCATTTTATGGTACATTTTCCTATTGAATGTGGCCAATAATGCTTTTACTTTTCTTTTTAGTTGCATCACCTCCGGGGCATCATTCCAGGCCCGACCCAAGGTGTGGGCAAGGGGAAGGGGAAGGCTAACCCTATGTGGACCTAGGTGGGAGAAATGATGAATGGCTTTATAATGAGTGAAAGGGGGGTAATATATGGATGAGGGAGAGGGACCACGCAACCAAAATGAGGGTTTCCCATGTGGTACCATTCCTAAAGCCCAAGGATCAATAAAAGAGATCCCACGGGACTAAGGTCTAAGGCTAACATCCAAAAGAGGTTTAGGGAACAAAAGCAAAGGCCTAGCGCACTCTTTCCACCAAATCCCCCTGTTAATCCATGCCTAGAAGTGTCCATGATAAGAAAAGTACAATACTCAATTATTGAATGACAAGTCATACCTTTAGGTTCGGGAGGCCTACCTTCAAACATACGATCATAACAGATGGGTGAGGGACCACATGGCTGGCTCGGGTGGTGGAGTAATGGCACAACGAGCTAGTTCATGCAAGGGGTTGCTAGCTGAGGAACATTTTGGAGAAAATAATTCTTTTAGGGATATCACCCACAAAATGGTGGGTCACAACACCTAAAGAGATGTTTGCTTCACCCTACAAGCATTAACTCTGGAGTTCAATGAAGAACTAGGGCTTCATTCTTCCAATGGAGTCGCCAAGAATGATATGTCAATATTGTCATATGGGGAACAAGACACATGTCTCGTTTCCCTAACAACAACGCCAAAAATATTACTGCTCAATCTAGCAGGGGTCCTAGGAGGGTTTCCAAAGGGGTAACTACTAGACCAAGTGGCAACAAAGGGACACAGACCCACTGTCACCTTAGTCGATGTTCCCTCCTCTTTGCACATTTTCATTGATGGAAGGAGTCCCAGTATGGAGGAAATCACTTGAATGATAGGATCAATGGCAAGATATAACGTGATTTCCAAGGCCCATTTAAAGGATAGGCTCCATTAATGGTTCAAATGCTTAAAGAAAAGTTGAAAGGCTCCCCAAGAAAGACCTATGAAGGATGACATCGGGCTTAGGAATATTCAATTCCAAAATCCCTCACTTGTGATTGATGTGTTCATACTAGGTTTCAAAGTGAGGCAATGATGCCTCATTCAATGGAAAGATTCCATTAAAGTGTGAGCTTTGGGAGAACCAAGGTGAATTTCCATGAAAAGCCCCTTGAGAGAAATACGATTAGAGACCACAGGTTGAGAGATATACCGTGTTAAAGGCTCATCCAATGATCACCTATAGTTAAGAGAAAAGGTTTTGAATGATGAACTACAAGGTGAAAACATTCAAAAAATCCACAAGTCAAAGCAACTTCAAGGGTTCCCTATTGATGTGATTGCTAGGGCATCAATTTATTTGAAATTCCACTGTCGGAATTCGTTCAAAACTGGAGGATGCCTAGAGGAGACATAAACGAAAAAACTTGTCTAGAAAGGAACACTAAAATTCCTCCTCTCTAAAATTTCGCACCAAGCCGTAGAAAATATCCTTATCCTTAGAGGATTGAACAAAAGAGTAAGAAAAGAGGTGAAAAAAATGATATTTCGTTAATTTAATGTGATCACCAGGGATCTAGGACCAGTGCCTAGCTATAGGGAAGATTTGAGTCAAAACTATCAATATTTGGGAACTTCGTTCTTTAAGGATGCCTAAAGAAGCAACTTCACTGATGATGGATGCAAATACACGACAAATTTAGACTTTTATACTTTGATATTCAAGATTTGATGGAGTTTCAAGGTAAGAGGTGTTAAACCTACCCCTAGGAAAATTTGTTTTTCCTTCCAAGATGAATAACATATGAAACGAGCCGAGATTACAAGTGTTTCATGAATTCACATAAATTTTTAGGGCACAAGCAAAATCAAAGCATAGCGTTCCATACATTAGACATAAATTATCAAGAAATTCACATGAAAAGAACACTTACTGTAGTAATCATTTTCTGTGTGAAATTGTCTCGATTATTAATGGAATTCTTTGGATACCTCTTGTTTACAAATTCTCGACTAGTATCAAAATATTTCAAATACTGTTCCTTCTCAATGGATGAAGGCCTTCTAAGTTGCGATCCAAGATGCCTATAGACCATTTGTAAGGGCTCAGATGATGATGCAAGTGACGCTACATCAGCATACAAGTCCCGGGTCGTCTACCAAGTGCATGGTACAACTCTGGGGCTGGTTGGGAAAAGGTGAACCATGTGCATCTTCTTCGTCCAATAGGCAAATCTCAAGTAATCTATGAACATCTCTTGGAATCCATGGAGTGTTATTTACTGCTGTGGAGGCCCATGTCTATCAACACACACCCTATAGTGCCAATGTTCTTCGTTGGAGGGTTAGGAACCCATATAGGGAAACAAACCCAAAATGGAGACCACCTGCAATCCTACATAAGATCCAATGCGCCCGCTAGCCTTCCAGTGTGACAAGTCATCAAGGAAATCGAGTAAAAGGGCTTACAAACCATTGAAAAAAGGTGGGGACTTCATAATGGCATGCCATTCCATAGTGGGCTTTGGCATGTGCTAAAGTCTCCAAGCTCCAAATGGGGTTAACCAAGTATCCTATAGGTTGTTTCTACTTCTAAAGGGGATAGTATGTCCAAGGTACATCCTTTAAAGGGTGGTAGCATGTGATAGAGAGATGAATGGAGTAGCGGTCGAAAAGGGGCAACTCTGGGCCACACGTTGGGGTACAAGGGTAGCTAATAAAATGGAAGCACAAACTTGGGTATATAATGTATAAGAGGGAGCAATTGTGGTACATGAGGTGCCCCGACTTTGATTTTTCCACCCTTTTGTTGAAATTTCTAAGTATTACCCATTAGAAATTTTATCTGTATTCAGTGGTTTATTTCGCCTACTTGTTTAATTACTAACAAGTTATTCAATCACATAAATACTGAAATAAACACAATACAGTCTCAACCATCTACAGATCAACTAAAAGAAATGAACTAACACACAAGTGACATTGCTATTTTCGGACAATCGTACTCGGAAAACCCAACTTGGGAAAACTGGTGCAACAATTTTGAGGGTTATATTATTATGCAATCTTTCTGAATACAATTGGGTGCCAAACTAGCTCACTTGACAGAGAAAATAATCAGCAGTAATACCTCTCTATTCGGAAGTAGATATTCGGAAAGTCTACACCACAAAACCCTCTCCAGCACAATCTAAAGCTCAATGTCAACCCTCCAGGCCTCTATGTTAGCCCGAAACCCTCTGCATCAGCCCTCTGAGGCTCTACGCAGCCTCTATGGCCCTCTGCGTCACTCCTGCAGCCTTTGCGTGGATGACGCAGGCCCTTCTGGCCTCTGCGTAGTCTCTTCTGCCTCTGCGTGGCTCCCTTTGGCTCAGCGTCTGCCTCTCTGCCTTTGCGCTGGACTTTCAGCACTATCTTTGCCTCTTTGCCTCGTACTCACTACCTCTCACTGCAACTCTGATCACTGATTCAATTTCTCTTAGTAAACCCTGCTCTAGAAAATCGAATGACTGATCACTTTGGTGTGTTCTCCAATTGACCCTCAAGCCTCCTCTTATATTTTTCCTGTTGGTCCTTCAACGACTGAGATTACATCTCTAATCAACGACTAAGATTAGATTTGGCTTGATCCATGTCATTTAGAACCTTCTAGCCCAGTTTTATATTAATACCCATTAATATTTTATTTTTCCTAAGTTTAGACTTAGGAACTCCATTAAAAATATTAATTATTTTAATATCTCCTTAACCGGGTAGAAATTTCCTAAACCATTTCTGGGTCTTGGAGATCTCATGTGCTTTAGCCTCTCCACCAATTTTCATGGCTAGAGCACATGCGATACTGTCCCAAAACAACACTTCCTCTTAGCGAGGAATGTGCTCTAGTAATACTCTACCACTGAGGATCACTTGACTATATGGCACCGGTTCCTGTGCTGATGCTAGGCTTCCCCACCCAACATCCTCTGTGTTGATTTGGGGTAGCATCGGATGTGCTCTAGCCACAAAATTTGGTGGAGAGGTTGGGGCACATTAGATCTCCAATGCCTAGAAAGGGTTTGGGCAAATTCTAAACAGATCAGGAGATATTAAAATAATTAATATTTTTAATGGAGTCCCTAAGTTTAAACTCAGGGAAAATAAACTATTAATCTGTATTAATATGAATCTGTGTTAGAGTGGTCCAAAAGACATGGATCATGCCAGATCTAATCTTAGTCGTTGATTAGGGACTTAATCTCGGCCGTTGAATCGTCAATAGGAAAAGTATAAGAGGAGGTTTGAGGGTCACTTGGAGATAACACTAGAGTGATCAGTCATTCTATTCTCTAGAGCAAGGTTTTCTAAGAGAGATAGAATCAATGATCGGGAGAGCAGCTGAGGGGCATTGAGTACAGAGAAACAAAGAAGGCAGAGATTGTGCCGGGAGAGCAGCGCAATAACCAAAGAGAGTGATGCAGAGCCAACAAGGGCTGACGTAGGGCCACGCAGAGGCAACCAAGTGTTGCGCAGAGCACCAGAGGGGCTAGCGTAGCTAACACAGAGGCTCCCAAAGCCGACGCAGGGCCTCCTGGGGCTGACGCAGGCTAAGAAAGGCTGACGCAGGGCCAGCATGAGACAGAGAGGGGCTGACGCAGTCTAGATTGGGCAGACATTGGGGTTGCAGAGCAGTTTTGTCCTGAAGAGCTGCCGAAAAGATTTTCCGGGGTTTCAGCTAGGAGATTTCTCTCAAATTGTGAGGTATAGTTGCTAAGGAAATTCTCTGTTGGGTAGGCTAGTTTCGACACCCAGATTGTACAATGATATTGCTTAATAAGAAAACCCTCAGATAGTTGCACCGATTTTCCCGCATTGGGTTTTTCCGGGGACATTGGTCCAAAAATAATGGTGTCATGTGGTGTGTTTGTTCTTGTTTCTTTTAGTTGCTGATCTGTAATATGTTGAGCATGCACTAGTGTTTATTTTCAGTGTTTACATTATAAATAACTTGTTAAGGAAAAATAACAAGTAGGTAGGAATAAATCAGATAAAGTGCATGGAGGGTTTCTAAGTTAAGTAAACTTAGAAACTTCAACATGGTATCAGAACGTGATTGCAGATCACAAGAGGATTAAAAGACATCAGCCGAGTGGACAATAGCAGCAGAAAACAACTGTCCCGAGGTGACAGAAGTTGTTTCTAGCAGCGCAGAAGCCAATAAGTGTGACGCAGAGCCAGTCAGAGCCACGTAGAAGAAGCCAGGAGTTGCACAGAGCCTCCGAGAGGCCAGCGTTGTTGACGCAGAGGGCCAGAGGACTGACGCAAGGCATCCCAGGGCTAACGCAGACCAATCTGGGGTGATGCAGAGCCAGCATGAGGCAAAGAGGGGCTGACGCAGTTCACGGAGAGGTAGTTGCTTGAGTCTAGAAGGCTGCAGAAATATTGCAGAGTGGAGTTGGTGAGGTACTGTAGTCAGAACAGTACCTGACAGAGTAGGGCCAAAGGAGTTGTTATCGAGGGTTTCTAACCGAGGAACCTGGATTACCAGTGCAGTTGCACAAGACGATCAGAGTAGGGGGCATCTCAACAAGCGGCAGAAGGATTTCCAATAGGGAAATCAAGACTCAGAGGGAGTTGAGAAAAGAACTTCCAGACGAGAAGTAGAGACTCAGAGGAGTCCAACATAGAACTTCCAGGAGGGAAGTAAAGGAGCGTCATGGCACTTCACGGGGTAAGAGACCAGGATAGACTGGACGGAGCATCGAACTTCGCGGTCTGGAAGGCCAGAATCTTATCAGTGCTTGATAGGAATCATGTCAAGAACTTTGCCTTCAAGGTTATAGCTATCATAGTCGACCCTAATGATAACGACAAGTATGAAGAGGCAATGGCGAGGGCCAATTGCATAATCCTTGACGGGGTCAAGGATCATGTGGTACCACATATAGTTGAGAAGGAAATGACAGTTTAGATGCGGGAGGCTCTCAAAAACCTATACCTGCATACTTATGTACAGAGAAGAATGCTGCTCGAGAACCAGATGAGGTTGTATCAGATGAAGAAGGGTCAATCGATTGACACCTTCCTCGGAAGACTGAATGAGATTCGAGACCAGTTGACTGCTATAGGAGCGACACCGGATGAGGAGCTTATGGTGAGGATAATCCTAAATGTCTCAGAAGATTGGGAAGTGTTTGTCCAGAGTATCCTGGGTAGAGGAACTCTCCTACCTTGGGATGAGATGTGGGTAGCTCTTCGCCAGGAAGAGATCAGACGGTAGTCGAAGACAGGTAGCAGCAGCAAAGGGATCAATGTTAAGGAGGAGGAGGAGGAGGATGTGGCCCTAGCATCTTCTTATTCTTATTTCTTATTCTTTTCTCCTTTCCCTTTTTTCTTATTTCCTTCTCCTTTCTCCCATTCCCTTTTCCCTCCCCCTCCTTGATCCATTTCGCTAGGAACGGACAAGAAATGTTTTCCCAACATCCATGTTTTTTCATTAGTTAACGGCTACGTCCCTCGTAAAGCAGGGGACGGTATCAAGGATAATACTTTTGTTTACCACGGGGCACTTAAAATTCATGGGGAGAGCAAACGCCGCACCCTCTGGGAGACAATCCGATCTGCATGAGGGAAAGTAGGAGAAGCGGAAGACGAAAAATCTCTCCAAGATCTAGTGCTTCCACTGTGGGAAGATGGATCATTAAGCGACCCAGTGCCCAAGGAAGAAGAGTAAGGGAGAGTCTTCCGAGACTAAGGCAGCGCCAACACGGGTAGAGAAGTTTTGACAAATGATGACTGTGCCATGAGTGCACACATGCCATTTGAGCGGAAGTGGGGAGACATCGAGTTGTAGTCAGGGGGGACTACGGGTGATGAGGGGCAAGATCCTTGAGGTACCCAGCCTCTTGGATTAGACCTTGCTACGGGAGCCCCGATGAGGAGTAGCAGGATTGGCTGAGTGGGTAGAGACGGATGTGGATGGAGCAACAGAGAAAGCTACAGTGCAGGAGTCCCAAGACGGTGCAGAGCTAGTAGGCTGCAGCAGTGTGAGAGGCATAGGAGTGCTACATCAGTGCAGGAAGGCACAGAAAGGTGTGCAACAGTGCGAGATGCAGGGAGTTGTTGCAGCAGCGCAGAGGTCAAAGAGAGGGAGAACTTGTCAGTGGCAGAGGGAGCTTTAACATTAGTGGGTGTTTCTAGCCCTATAGGGAGGTCAGTTGGGAGATCAGTTACTTACTTCTCAGTAACTGAGTTGCAGTGCTGCAGTGGGCAACACGATGCAACATGATGGGAGGAGGTGCAGTGCAGATGCAGTGTTGGGAGAAAAGACCAGCAGCAGCACGGATGCAGAGGGAGCTGTCGTACAGATGCAGTGGCAAAACCATGGGCATCAGCACAGGAGGTAGCAGTGCAGAGGATGTTGGGTAGAAAGACCTAGCATCAGCACAGGTACCGATGCCACATGATCAGAGTAATACTTAGTGAGGAGTATTGCTAGAGCACAGTCCTTGCTAAGAGGGAGTGTTGATTTGGGGTAGCATCAGATGTGCTCTAGCCACGAAATTTGGTGGAGAGGTTGGGGCACATGAGATCTCCAATACCCAGAAAGGGTTTGCGAAAATTCTAAATAGATTAGGAGATATTAAAATAATTAATATTTTTAATGGACTCCCTAAGTTTAAACTTAGGGAAAATAAAATATTAATGTATATTAATACGAATCTGTGTTAGAGTGGTCCAAAAGACATGGATTGAGCTAAATCTAATCTTAGCTGTTGATTAGGGACTTAATCTTGGTCGTTGAATCATCAACAGGAAAAGTATAAGAGGAGGCTTGAGGGTCACTTGGAGAGGACACACTAGATGATTAGCCATTCGATTCTCTAGAGTAAGGTTTGCTAAGAGAGATAGAATCAGTGATCGGGAGAGCAACTGAGGGGCATTGAGTACAAAGAAACAAAGAAGGCAGAGATTGTGCTAGGAGAACAGTGCAACAACCAAAGAGAGTGACGAAGAGCCAGCAAGGGCTCACGCAGAGGCAGTCAAGTGTTGTGCAGAGCACCAAAGGGGCCAGCTTAGCTGACACAGAGGCTCCCAGAGCTGACGTAGGGCCTCCTAGGGCTGACGCATGCCAAGAAAGGCTGACGCGGGTCCAACATGAGACAGAGAGGGGCTGATGTAGTCCAGATTGGGCAGATGCTGGGGTTGCAGAGCAATTTTGTGCTGAAGAGATTCCGGAAAGATTTTCCGAGGTTTCAGCGAGGAGATTTCTCTCAAATTGTGAGGTATAGCTGCTAAGGAAATTCTTTGTTGGGTAGGCTAGTTTCGACACCCAGATTGTACTCTGATTTGCTTAATAAGAAAACCCTCAGATAGCTACATTGATTTTCCCGCATTGGGTTTTTCTGGGGACATTGGTCCAAAAATAATGGTACCATGTGGTGTGTTTGTTCTTGTTTCTTTTAGTTGTTGATCTGTAATATGTTGAGCATGCACTAGTGTTTATTTTCAGTATTTACATTGTAAATAACTTGTTAATGAAAAATAACAAGTAGGTAGGAATAAATCAGATAAAGTGCATGGAGGGTTTCTAAATAAAGTAAACTTAGAAACTTCAACACTTTGCACTGCTGGATCTTGCACTGCTGCCCATGGCTCTGCCACTGCCACTGCTACATCCGTACGACAGCTCCCTTTTCATTTGTGCTATTGTTGGTCCTTTCTCCCAACACTGCATTTGCACTGCAACCCCTTCTCATCATGCTGCATCGTGCTACTGCTAACTGCAACTGGACTGCAACTCAGTCATTGAGAAGTAACTGATCCACCCAACTACTGACATCCCTTTAGGTTAAAAACACTCTCGATGCTGAAGCTCTCTCTGCCGCTATATCGTGCTCCCTATGTTGCCTATGCAGTGTTGCAACAACTATGTGCCTCTCGCACTGCTGCAAACCTCTCTGTGCCATCTTGAACTGCTGCAACCTCCTCTATGCCTCTCGCACTACTGCAACCCCCTCTATGTTGCATGGGACTTCTGAACTTCTAGCACTCTCTGCGGGTTCATCCGCATCTGTTTCTACCGACATACGCCATCCTGCTACTCTCACTTCGGCGCTCTCGTAGCCAGGTATGATCCAAGAGTTTGGATACCTCAACGATCCTGCCCCTCATCGCCTGTAGTCTTCCTGACTACAGCTCGATGTTTCCCCACCTCTTCTCTATAGGTACATGAGCACTCATGGCACAATTGTCATCCTCCTCTACTTGCTTTTCCGCCTTCGCTGGCGCTGCCTTGGAGTCAGACGCCTCTCCCTTATTCTTCTTCCTCGAACACTGGTTCAGATAATGCCCCAGTTCTCCACAGTTGAAGCACTTTATCTTGGAGAGGTCTTTTTCTTCCTCTTCTCCTGCTTCCCCGTAGATGCCAGAGTTGCATCCTCTTCCTCCTCTTTCTTGACCCAAACTCCTTTGCTGCTACTTCCCATCTTGGTCAGCCGTCTGATCTCTTCTTGGCGAAGAGATGCCCACAATTCTTCCCAATCTGGAAGATTCGCTCTCCATAGAATGCTCTCAGCGAATGTCTCCTACTCCTGAGAGACTTTGTTTAGGGCGATCCTCACCATCAACTCCTGATCTTGCGTGGCCCCTATGGAAGTCAGTTGGTCCTGGACCTCCTTCAATTTGCCGAGGAAGTGATCTATCTGCTCCCCCTTCTGGATCTGGTTTGACCACAACTGATTCTCTAGTAGCATCTTCCTCTACACGGAAGTGTGCTGATACAGTGTCTTTAAGGCGTCCCACATTTCCTTTGCCATCTCCTTCTCGACAATATGTTGGACCACATGATCCTTGACCCCATCAAGGATTATGCATTTCGCCTTATCCATCGCATCCTCATTCCTTTCATTTTCAACTGCGTCAACTGGGAGAGCCACGGTTCTCAAGGCGAAGGCCTTGATGCGATGTCTATCTAGAATGGATAGGATCCTGGCCTTCCAGACGACAAAGTTGGACGCCCCGTCTAGCCTGTCCTGATCCCTCAGTCCATTCATGGCCATCTCTTTGCTCTTCCTTTCGACTCCTATGAGTCTCTACTTCCCTCCTAGAAGTTTTCTCTTCGGTTCCCACTGAGTCGCTACTTCCCTCGAAGTTCTCTGCTAGACTCCCTCTGAGTCTTGATTTCCCTCCTAGAAACCCGCCTGCCAACTGTCAAGTCGCACCTCTCCGATCTCCTTTGCGCTTGGAACACTGATCTGGATTTCTTGGCTAGAAATCCACTTAGGTAGCGACTCCATCTACCTTGGTTTTGCCTAGTTAGGTATTGTTCTGTCTCGGCAGCAACAACACCCCACCAGCTTCACTCCCCGCAATCTGCCCACGGGTTCGTACGCCCTAGCAACTGAAGGACTGAGCCTCTAGGCTATGCGCAATCCCGACACTGGTTGAATTGCTCCACTAGCCAATTGTGTCAACTCTCTTGGTCTTTGTGTGGATCTTCGTGAGCCTCTTGTGCCCTCCTCAGCCTCTGCGCTGATCTCCCTCTGGCTCGAACTGATGATGTCGTCCCTTTGCGTCAAGTTGTCAACTCTTCTTTGTTGCTTTCTGCTAGGAACAACTTCTGTCACTTGGGACAACTATTTTTGCTGCCAATGCTCTGATTCAGCTCTTGCTTTCAGCTCTTCTGTGATTTGCAACCCTCTGATACCATGTTGAAATTTCTAAGTATTACGCGTTCGAAATTTTATCTTTATTCTTTACTTTATTTCGCCTACTTGTTTAATTGCTAACAAGTTATTTAATCACATAAATACTGTAATAAATACAATACAGTCTCAACCATCTAGAGATCAACAACTGAAAGAAATGAACAAACACACAAGTGACACCATTATTTTTGGACAATCGTCCCCATAAAAACCCAACTTGTGAAAAACCGGTGCAACAATTCTAAGGTTTATATTATTATGCAGTCTTTTTGAGTACAACGGGGTGCCAAACTAGCTCACCTGACAGAGAAAATAATCTGACAGTAATACCTCTCTATTCGAAAGGAGATATTCGGAAAGTCTGCCACGCGAAACCCTCTCCAACACAATTTGAAGCTCAGCGTCAGCCCTCCTGGCCTTTGCGTCAGCCCTCCTGGCCTCTGCGTCAACTCTCTGAAGCTCTGCGTAGCCTCTATGGCCCTTTGCGTCACTCTTGTAGCCTTTGCGTGGATGACGCAGGCCCTTTTGGCCTCTGTGCAATCTTTTCCGCCTTTGCGTGGCTCCCTCTGGCTCAGCGTCTGCCTCTGCGTTGGACTTGTAGCACTATCTCTGCCTCTCTGCCTCGTACTCACTGCCCCTTGCTGCAGCTCTGATCACTGATTCGATTTGTCTTAGCAAACCCTGCTCTAAAAAATCGAATGACTGATCACTCTGGTGTGTTCTCCAACTAACCCTCAAGCCTCCTCTTATATTTTTCTTGTTGGTCCTTCAAAGGACAAGATTACATCTCTAATCAATGGCTAAGATTAGATTTGGCTTGATCCATGTCATTTAGAACCTTCTAACCCAGTTTTATATTAATACCCATTAATATTTTATTTTTGCTAAGTTTAGACTTAGGAAATCCTTTAAAAGTATTAATTATTTTAATATCTCCTTAATCGGGTAGAATTTTCCCAAACCATTTTCGGGTCTTGGATATCTCATGTTTTTTAGCCTCTCCACCAATTTTCATGGCTAGAGCACATTCGATGCTACCCCAATTCAACACCTTCTTTATGTGCCTTTTGCCTCTGATGATTTTTCTTTATTTGATTGCTTGTGGCTCAAGGGATTAGAGCATGATGTGTGAGATCTTGCAGAGGATATCGCTTTTAAGGTAGGGCAGTGCATTGCTCAGGAGGGGTTGGGACAATCATGGGTTCTTGAATGATAAAGGAGGCTCATTTATGGCCTATAGGAACCAAGGTGATGGCCATGATGATGCGGTAGGGCTCATGTATTGGCTTTCGCCCACATGCTAAATGTATTTGTCCCGACCATATTTTGCATTTGTTGGTACATTTTCCTATTGACTTTGGCCAATTATGCTTTTACTTTTCTTTTTAGCTACATCACATTTGGGGCATCATTCTAAGCCTGACCCAAGGTGTGGCCAAGGGGAAGGGGAAGGGGAAGGCTAACCCTATGTGGACCCAAGTGGGAGAAATGATGAATGGCGTTATAATGAGTGAAATGGGGGTAATATATATGGATGAGGGAGTGGGACCACACAACCAAAATCAGGGTTTCCCATGTGGTACCGTTGTTAAAGCCCAAGGGTCAGTAAAAGAGATCCCACGGGACTAGTGTCCAAGGTTAACATCCAAAAGAGGTCTAGGGGACAGGAGCACAAACCTAGCCCACTCTTTCTACCGAATCCCCCCATCAATCCATGCCCAAAAGTGTCCATGATAAGCAAAGTACAATACTCAATTACTGAATGACAAGTCATACCATTAGGTTCGGGAGGCCTACCTTCAAACATACGACCATAACAGATGGGTGAGGGACCACATGGCTAGCTCGGGTGGCGGAGAAATGACACAATGAGCTAGTTGGTGAATGCAAGGCACTGCTGGCTAATGACAATTTTGGAGAATTTTTTCCTAGGGATATCGCCCACAAAATGGTGGGTAACAACGCCTAAAGAGATGCTTGCTTCACCCTACGAGCATTAACTTTGGAGTTCAATGAGGAACTAAGGCTTCATTCTTCCAATGGAGTCGCCAAGAATGATATGTCAATATTGTCGTGTGGGGAATAAGATACATGTCTCGTTTCCCCGGCAACAACGCCAAAAATGTTACTGCTCAATCTAGCAGGGGTCCTAGGAGGGTTTCCAAAGCGGTAACTACTAGACCAAGTGGCAACAACGAGACAATGACCCACAGTCACCTCAGTCGATGTACCCTCCTCTTTGCGGACTTTCACTAATCGAAGGAGTCCCAGTATGGAGGAAATCACTTGAATGATAGGATCAATGGCAAGGTATAATGTGATTTCCAAGGCCCATTTAAAGGATAGGCTCCATTAATGGTTCAAATGCTTAAAGAAAAGCTGAAAGGCTCCCCAAGAAAGACCTATGAAGGATGACCTCGGGCTTAGGAATTTTCAATTCCAAAATCCCTCACTTGTGATTGATGTGTTCATACTAGGTTTCAAAGTGAGGCAATGATGCCTCATTCAATGGAAAGATTCCATTAAAGTGTGAGCTTTGGGAGAACTAGGGTGAATTTCCATGAAAAGTCCCTTGAGAGAAATACCATAAGAGACCACAGGTTGAGAGATATACCCTGGTAAAGGCTCATCTAGTGATCACTTATAGTTAAGAGAAAAGGTTTTGAATGATGAATTACAAAGTGGAAACATTCAAGAAATCCACAAGTCAAAGCAACTTCAAGGGTTCCTTGTTGATGTGATAGCTAGGGCATCAATTTATTTGAAATTCCACTGTTGGAATTCGTTTAAAACTGGAGGATGCCTAGAGGAGACATAAACGAAGAAACTTGTCTAGAAAGGAACCCTAAAATTCCTCCTCAAAATTTCACACCAAGCCCTAGAAAATATCCTTATCCTTAAAGGATGAACAAAAGAGGAAGAAAAGAGTTGAAAAAAATGATATTTCGTTAAGTTAATGTGATCACCAAGGATCTAGGACCAGTGCCTGGCGGTTGGGAATATTTGAATCAAAACTATCAATATTTGGGAATTTTTTTCTTCAAGGAGGCCTAAAGAAGGAACTTCACTGATGATGGATGCAACTACACGACAACTTTAGACTTTTATACTTTGATATGCAATATTTGATGGAGTTTCAAGGTAAAAGGTGTGCAACCTATCCCTAGGAAATTTCTTTCTTCTTGGCAAGATGAATAACATATGCAACAAGCCAAGATTACAAGTGTTTCATGAATTTGCATAAATTTTTAGAGCACAAGCAAAATCAAAGCATAGCGTTCCATACATTAGACATAAATTATCAAGAAATTCACATGAAAAGAACACTTACATGACAAGAGAGTATATCCATCCTTCACATTTGCAAAAAAGAAGCTCCAAGAGAGATAGCGAAAATATTCCACACATCAAAATTCATTTAATCATCCAAATCTTTCCACAAATTGCAGGTCCAAAATCTTTAGAAAGATATATCCCAAATCCAAGTGATGATGAGAAATGAAATGAACCTCTCATCAATTTATATGATCCTCTAAGGGATATGAGTTGCCTAATTAGGCCTATTGATGCCCCTAATAATAAAATAATGTGCAAATAACAACACTTTGGTGACAAGCCCACCAAATAGCTCTATAATAAGAATAATAAGCCTCTCAAGAGGGCCAAAATGATATATAAGTAGCTAGAAGGGCCGTTGGAAGGCCAAATGAAGTCCCTCATGTGCCAAAATGAGTGGAAGGACACCAAAAATAGTGATGGAGATGGCCCTGCCCCTTGATCTCCAAACAAATGACCCGTGGTGCTCTCCAAGTGACTGTGGGGGCACAAAAACACCTTGATGGGTCTCCAATTGAATCTAACAAGCATTTGTCCTATCTGCAATCGCTGGAACAATGATGCAAGCCCTCCCTTTGTCTCCCATGGTGAGAGAAAACCCCATCTGGGCCCTGCATCAACTATTAAGTGTGTGGTGCAAATGTGTGATCGATTGGGGAAGGTGGTCCAGGTGCATCATCATCATCAAACAAGTGGAACACGAGTGAGCAATGAATGGCACTGAAGGATCCCATGACATGGCAATTTGCTCATTTCTATAATGGAGGCCCATGGCTCTCAACGCACACCATATAAATGCCATTCAGACCAAACACTAGGACGGAGATCCTTCTGCGAAATGCCATTCAGACCAAACCCTAGGATGAAGATCCATCTGCGATCTTGTATAAGATCCAGTTGCACTCCTCACCTTCCAATACAACAATTCATTAGTGCAATTGAGGAAATGAGCTTACAAACCATGGAACCAAGTGGGCACTTCATAGTGGCATGCCCTTCCATAATGGGATTTAGAGTGTACATGTGTCTCCAAGTTCAAGAAAGAGGTTAATCGAGGACCCTATTAGGTGGTTTCAACCTCTAAGGGAGTGATAGGTCCATGGTACATCCTTCAAATGGCAGGTTTCATGTGACATAATGACGGAATGGATTGGGGGCATCAAGGGAAGCTCCAAGCCACATGCCATGATACAAGGGTAGCAATGATGAAGGGAGCCCACAAATGGGTGTATAGATGGAGGGAGCAATCGTGGTACATGCGTTACCTTGACCTTTGTTTTTCGACCCTTCTTCATATGCCTTTTGCCTTTTATTGATTTTATTTATCTTTTGATTATGGGGGCTCTAGGGCATGAGAGCATGATTTATGAGGTATAACAGTGATTACCCCCTTAAGGTTGGGCAATCCATCACCCACCAGGGTTTGGGACAATCATGGGTTCCTTAATGATGTAGAGAGCTCATGTAAGGGCCCTAGGAACCGGGTTGATGGACATAATGGTAAGGGGTAGTGTGCTTGTTGGATTTTGCCCACATGCTAAATTTGTATGTCCCGACCATCTTTTGCATTTTATGGAACATTTCCTGTTGAGAGTGGCCAAATTATGCTTTTTACTTTCTTTTTAGCCGTTGTTGACACCTTATCATATGGATTGGGTGAACAACTGTAATTAATGTAAATAAATAATAGAAAAGATGGAGTCACCGGGAGATGAACTGAACAGTCACTCCCTCTTTTATAAAATATAGAACAACTTGAATGAATAATATGATTTGATTTGAGGAGTTACCTTCTGGTCTGACATGGTATCAGAGCCAACACCATTTTCTGCTTCCCTCTTTTTGTAACTCCCTTCTGCCTATTCTGCCTATGTTCTGCATCTTTTGCAGGCTGACATCTCCGTCAAATCCCTGCGAAATCTCATTCATTGTTTAATGCATTCGTTGAAGTGCGTTACTGCATGTCGTAGTATTATGTTAGAACACTGTTATTTTCGGGCACCGAATAGAGTTATATTGTAATTGTATTAAGCAGTGGTATATACCCTTTCGTTGTGAATTCCATTCACTCTACATACCATTCAATACACCTAAATATGCTCATTTGAGACTCCTCTACAGACTTTCTCTTTGGAGTGCTGAATCTTGATTCTTAACTGCATTGCCCCATGAAACTATTAAATCGCACTTAAAAGGATCAGTTAGGTGGCCTTTTGCACTTGTATGAGTGGCCTCCGTTACCCAGGTCCTGGTGCATTGTTGTCCAGTAGAAATGAAAGGTAGCGAGTTGAATGTGCTCCCACGAATATGAAGAAGCTGTTGCGTTGAATTTTTTAGTAGTAAAATATACAATGCGACCTCTCCATCTACTGGTTATGGCGTAATATGCATACGCTTCTCTGTTGATATGCATACGTTGTTGCTCCGTTGATATGCATCCACTACATACACTGCTGCTTTGTTGCGCCCATGTATAACGTTGTCTCAGCTACTTTGGTAAGGTTGTTATGAGGCATTTCCACAAGCTGAGGAACCATTATCACTGTCCTATCGTTAATATTGACGAGTTGTGGTCTTTGGTACTCGAGGACGTCAAGGCTAAGGCCACCCCCGACAGTGCTCCTTTAATAGATGTCACTCAGTTTGTTGTTTTTTTTTAACGTATTGGGTAAGGGTGAGCTGCCCTCGCAACCCATCGTCCTGAAGGCCAAGCCTATTTCTAAGCTGGCTGAGAAGAAGATCAAAGAGGCAGGTGGGGTAGTCATGCTGACTGCCTGATTGAAGTTTTAGGGTTTTTGCCTTTGATTTCAGAATTTTTACCTATTTTGGTATTATTTCAACTGCGTTTCCATAGTACCTGTGTCTTCATATATCAGAATCAAATTTTTTTTTTTTCAGGAGTAAAATTTTGCAGCAGAAGTATTTTTTTTCCACAGTACACAGATTTTACAATGCATTCAATCATATCTATTGTGGGAGTTGTTCTCACTGGCAAGGATAACTATCCTGAGTGGTCCCGGAAGATAAAACACACCCTCATTTTCAATGAGTTGTGGAAAGGAGTGTGTGTTGGAGACGGAGACAAAGAGCCAGAACAACCTACCTCAGGCAAGGAATTCGCCATTTGGGAAAATAAGAACAGCAAGGCCTATGCATTGATTGCAACATCAATAAGTGAAGAGGTTAATCGACATATTTCGCCGTTTTCAAATGCTTTCGAAGCCTTACAAAAACTGAAGGAACTATATGACTCACACTCTGCACTTGAAGTTGTTCAACTCATGATTAAACTCTTCACCCTTGAATTACAAAATAATAATCCTCTTGCTCTTGCATCAGAAGTATAATCTATAACGCATGATATCAAAGTCACTAATGTTGAACTGGATATTCCTCTGATAGCTTTTCTCAAGGCACTTTATCCCACTTACTCAAATTATCTTGAGTCATTGCAAGCAAATGGAAACCTCAAAGATATTACCTTTGACTCCCTTGTGAAAAAAATTGCTGAAAGAGAGAAAGCTTTTGGGAAGAAGACAACTCCTGAGTCTTTTGAAGAGGCTGTGTGCCTTGCTCATAGAGAAAAGAATCTTGCTCAAGATTCTTCTAGAGGAAGAGGTGGTCAAAGAGGAAGAGGAAGAAATTTCAGAAGCAGGGGGGCAGACACTCTCAAGGAGAAAAATAAGATTTGCACTGCATATGCTGCAAAAGAGATGGATCACATGATGCATCCATATGCAAGTTGCCTTGGGACAGAATTGAGCAGGAAAGAAATCAACCCAAAGGTAAAGTAATGACAAAGACAAAGGTAAAGCACCTGAATCCGCTCAGTATGTTGTGGCACACTATAATATTGCAGTAAATGAAGGCTTATTTAATGCTTCACTTGCTTCTTGGAAAAATGATTGGTTGCTTGATTCAGGAGCAACTTGCCACATGACTTTTAGAAGAGATTTCTTTGAAGAATTTTCTGACAATGTTGATGGAGCAGTATACTGTGCAGAAAAACCAAAACTCAAGCCATCAGGTCTTGGCACAATTAGGCTCAAATTGCCTGGTCTTCCAGACTTTCTTCTGCATCATGTTCTATATCTCCCACAGCTGAGGAGAAACTTGCTGTCCTTGGTCCACATCCGCCAACAAGGACACTCCATTCATATGTTTGATGGCAAGTTTGAGGTGAGAAAAGCATCAGACCACTCACTTGTCATGACGGGGATAAAAGAGGAAAGGCTTCTCAAGCTGCAGGGTACCTCTGCTCGTGCACAAAATTTCTCATACAATTCTCATTATGAAGAAGGTACATTACATCAAGTTTATTATGGCATGTTAGATTTGGACACTTGAACTATGAAAACCTTCGCTTGTTGAAGAAAAATGGTGTGACTGGTTTGCCTACAATTCCTAGGAAACTTAAGCAATGTGATGCTTGCATTCTAGGAAAGCATAGCAAATAGTCTTTTCATGATTCACATTCAAGAGCACATAGAAAACT
>APFE031428420.1:78952-91012 GCA_000404065.3 Pinus taeda
AAGATTTTATAATTGAGTAAAATATTCGCCATGCCTGGTGAGAGATTCGCCAAAAAATTATATATTCATATTATATTATTGATAAAATCGCTTTCCATTTTTCCTATATACCATGGAGATTCGCCCATTTATTATACTTATAAATTTAGTGGGGGTTCTTAAAATTTTCCTTGCTCTCCACCAAATTTCGTGGCTAGAGCACATCTGATGCTACCCCAAATCAACACTCCCTCTTAGCGAGGACTGTGCTCTAGCAATACTCCTCACTGAGTGTTATTTTGATCATCCGGCATCGGTACCTGTACTGATGCTAGGCCTTCCTGCCCAACATCCTGTGCATTGTTGCTTCCTGTACTGTTGCCCATGGTTCTGCCATTGCCATTGTTGCATCTATACAACAACTCCCTCTACATCCATGCTGCTTCTGGTCCTTTCTCACAGCACTACATCCGCACTACACCTCCTCTCATCAAGTTGCATCGTACTGCCCATTGTGGCATTGCAACTTAGTTACTGAGAAATAAGTAACTGATCTCCCAACTGACCTCCCTGTTGGGCTAGAAACACCCACTGATGTTGAAGCTCCTTTTGCTGCTGACAAGTGCTCCCCATCTCTGAGCTCTGCGCTGCTACAACAACTCCCTGCATCTCGCACCATTGCACATCTCTCTGTGCCTTTGTGCACTGGTGCAACACTCTTGTGCCTCTCGCTCTGCTGCAACCTGCTAGCTCTGCGCTGTCTTGGGACTCCTGCACTATAGCTCTCTTTGCCGCTTCATCCGCATCCGTCTCTACCCACTCAGCCAGTCCTGCTACTCCTTGTCGGGGCTCCCGTAGCAAGGTCTAATCCCAGAGGCTGGGTACCTCGAGGATCCTGCCTCTCATCACCTGTAGTCCACTTAACTACAGCTCGATGTCTCCCCACTTCCGCTCAAGTGGTGCATGTGCACTCATGGCATAGTCATCGTCTGTCAAAACTTCCTTCTCTACCCGTGTTGGCGCTGCCTTAGTCTTGGAAGACTCTCCCTTACTCTTCTTCCTTGGGCACTGGGTCGCATAATGATCCATCTCCCCAAAGTGGAAGCACTTGATCTTGGAGAGATCTTTCTTCTTCCGCTTCTCCTGCTTTCCCTTAGATGCTAGGGCCACATCCTCCTCCTCGTGCTGAACTTTGATCCCTTTGCTGCTACTCCCTATCTTCGACTGCCGTCTGATCTCTTCTTGGCGAAGAGCTGCCCACATCTCGTCCCAAGGTAGGAGAGTCCTTCTGCCCAGGATACTCTTGACAAACGCTTCCCAATCTTCTGAGACAACATTCAGAGTTGTCCTCACCAGAAGATCCTGATCCAGTGTCGCTCCTATAGCAGTTAACTGGTCTCGGATGTCATTCAGTCGTCCGAGGAAGGTTTCAATCGATTGACCCTTTGTCATCTGATACGTTCTCATTTGGTTCTCGAGCAGCATTCTTCTCTGCACAAAAGTTTGTTGGTACAGGCTCTTGAGAGCCTCCCACATGTCAACTATCGTTTCCTTCTCAGCTATATGTGGTACCACATGATCCTTGACCCCTTCAAGGATAATGCACTTGGCCCATGCCATTGCCTCTTCGTACTTGTCATTATCATTGGGGTCGACTGGGATAGCTATAACCTTCAAGGTGAAGTTCTTGACATGATTTCTGTCAAGCATTGATAAGATTCTGGCCTTCCAGACTGCGAAGTTCGATGCTCTGTTCAGTCTATCCTGGTCTCTTACCTTGTGTAGTGCCATGACGCTCCTCTACTTCCATCCTTGAAGTATTCTGTCGACTCCTCTGAGTCTCTACTTCCCGTCTGGAAGTTCTCTTCTGGACTCCCTCTGAGTCCTAATTTCCCTCCTGGAAATCCTTCTGCTGCTTGTCGAGATGCCGCCTACTTTGATCGTTTTATGCAACTGCACTGTTGATCCAAGTTCCTCGGCTAGAAACCCTCGGTAACAACTCCTCTGGCCCTGCTCTGTCAGGTACCGTTCTGATTACAGTACCTCACCAGCTCCACTCTGCAATATTTCTACATCCTTCTAGACTCCAGCCACTGCCTCTCTGTGAATTGCGTCAGCCCCTCTGTGCCTCACGATGGCTTTGTGTTACCCCAGGTGGGTTTGCGTCAGCCCTGAGATGTCCTGTGTCAGCCCTTTGGTCCTTTGTGTCAACAACGTTGACCTCTCTAAGGCTCTGCGCAGCGCTCGACTTGTTCTATATGGCTCTGGCTAGGTCTGCGTCACACTTCTTCGTTTTTGCACTGCTAGAAACATCTTCTATCACCTCGAGACAACTGTTTTTTGCTATTATTGCTCCGTTCAGCTGATGTCTTTAAGTCCTCCTGTGATATGCAATCACGCTCTGATACCATGTTGAAGTTTCTAAGTTTACTTAGTTTAGAATCCCTTCTTGCACTTTTTCTGATTTATTCCTACCTACTTGTTATTTTTCTTTAACAAGTTATTTACAAAGTAAATACTGAAAATAAACACCAGTGCATGCTCAACATATTACAGATCAACAACTAAAAGAAACAAGAACAAACACACCACATGACACCATTATTTTTGGATCAATGTCCCCGGAAAAACTCAATGTTGGAAAACCGGTGCAATTATCTGAGGGTTTTCTTATTAAGCAATATCATAGTACAATCTGGGTGCCGAAACCGGCTTACCCAACAAAGAATTTCCTTAGCAGCTATACCTCACATTTTGAGAGAAATCTCCTAGCTGAAACCTCAGAAAATCCTTCTGGCAGTTCCTCAACACAAAACTGCTCTTGCAACCCTAGTGTCTGCCCAATCTGGACTGTGTCAACCCCTCTTTGTCCCACGCTGGCCCTGCGTCAACCTTTCTAGGCTTGTGTCAGCCCCAGGAGGCCCTGCGTCAACTCTAGGAGCCTCTGCGTTAGCTATGCTGGCCACTTTGGTCCTCTATGCAGCACTTCGCTGCCCTTGCGTGGCCCTGCATGAGCCCTTGCTGGCTCAACGTCACCCTCCTTGGCTGCTGTGCTGCTCTCCCAGCACAATCTCTGCCTTCTCTGTTTCTCTGTACTTAATGCTCCTCAGCGGCTCTCCCGATCACTGATTCTATCTCTCTTAAACCCCGCTCTAGAGAATAGAATGACTAACCATCTGATGTGTCCTCTCCAAGTGACCCTCAAGACTCCTCTTATACTTTTCCTGTTGACATATCAGTGGCCGAGATTAAGTCTCTAATCAATGGCTAAGATTAGATCTGACTTGATCCATGTTTTTTGGACCACTCTAACATAGATTCATATTAATACACATTAATATTTTATTTTCCATAAGTTTAGACTTAGGGACTCCATTAACAATATTAATTATTTTAATATCTCCTGATCTTTTTAGAATCTGCCCAAACCCTTTTTGGTTATTGGAGATCTCATGTACCCCAACCTCTCCACCAAATTTCGTGGCTAGAGCACATCCGATGCTACCCCAAATCAACAATCTGGTTCTCCACCTTGCACTTGGAGGAAGATGCACAGGAGTGGTGGTACCATGGAATGATTATGCTAGGGCATATTAACATCATCTCTTACTTGTAGTTCACCAGGAGGCTCATTGAGAGGTTTGACAGGAAGGATCAAAAGCTACACTTTAGGGAGTTGGTGCAGTTGAGGTAGACAAGCAATGTTGAGGCATACATAGCTGAATTTAGAGATTGGTTGTGATGGTCTCAGATGTTTCGGAGGCGAGGTTGATTATGTTGTTTGTTGAGGGGTTAGCAAACCCGTTGCGTGGATGGGCGAGGGCTTACAAGTCCGTATCATTGGAAAATGCGATCTCTAGGACCAGGGACATGTTGAACGTAGTCCCTAAGACCGGAGAATTAGTACCTTCCAGACCTACCTTTCCAAAAAAAGGTGAGGACATTGGAACTCTACAGAGGGAGACGACAGGATGTGGGCAATTAGATGATGAGACCCAGAGAGACTTCCGAAGGAGGAAGTTGTGCTTCACATGCCAAGAGTCGTGGGCACCGGGACACAGGTGTACCAAGGGCAAGGCCCATTATATAGAGGTGTTCTTAGACAACGAACCAAAGGAGGATGAGTAGGGCAAGACAGGAGGAGAAGAGGAGCACCATGATGATGGAGAGGATCCGCCTTTCTAAGGAGTCAAGGGAGGTGTTATAGTCTCACTTACAGGAGGTCTAAAGCACTGGACACTTTGAGTTAGAGGCACGATTCAGAGGCAGCTTGTGACTACTCTAGTAGATAGTGGGGCAACCCATAACATCATCGATGCACAACTGGTAGAGAGGCGAGGGTTGAACACACAAACCTTTGAGGGATTTTCAGTCTTGGTTCCAAGAGACGAAACCATGCAGTGCACTCTGTTGTCGCACAGGTTGTCACGACAATGCTCAAACCGGGGGCTGTCACCCTGATCCCCGATCTCTCCATTTAAGTTGTCTCCCGAGGCTAAGGGGGGTAGACCCTATGGGATGAATGAAGACCAACTGTGGACTAGTTGGGTTGGGAGACACAACAAGGCAATTTAGCACTTGATTGATTTAGAAATTAATGTACCAGTGCCTTATGGAGTTAATGATTAAATGATAATTTATTAAATGTTGCAGAAGTATAAACCATGTAAAACAATCATTTATCATCAAATAACCCAAGCGATGTAAGATATTCAACAAACGCACAACGCCTTAATAATGATCCAACAATTAAATTTCTAAAGATTGAATGCTTTAAACAACCATACTATTTAAATGCTAACCAATTACCACTTTCGTATAGCTAACATGTAAATAAAAATTTAAGAGCATTTAGCTATAGAAAAATGGAACATAAATACCAGAAAAAGACACCAAAATGATTTTTCAATTTTTAGCTAAGCTTTTCAATTTTTTTTAATTTTTATACATTTTTATATAATTCTAAGCTAAAAAATCAAAATAGAACAAAATTAAAATCCTAATTTAAAATCTATCTAAAACCATAAAGGAACTTTTTATATTTTAAAATAACAAAATCAAAATAAAGCCTAAATCTAAATCCAAAACTAATTCTAAAATGAAAAGAACTTTTAATTTTTTTTAAACGATTTATGATTTTTTTTTTTTATATATTAATATTTTTTTTATGATTTTGATTTATATAAAAAATAAAATACCAACTAATTTGAAACAACATTAATCTAAAAAAAGAAAATGACTATTTTATTTTATTTTTATTATTTTGTTTCTTTTAAATGATTAAAACCAATAATAAACAAAAGTCTAAAAAAACTAACCCCTATCTTAAATCATATACTATACAAAAATTTAAAATGCTGGACCGTATGTATATAAAAAAAAAGTGAAAATTATAAAATCAAAATTCAAAGCATTAACCTATACACCAAAACCCAAGATCTAAATTAAAAATATCTAAACTAAATGAAATAGAGAATAAACCGAAACCTAACTTAAATTTAATTTTAATGAAACAACAAAAATATATACACCCTAGCCTATGCTAACTTAAATCTAATGTTGAAATTTGGTACCGGAGGACAAGTGGTTCTCTAAGGCTTTGATCTTTGGCCTAGGAAAAAATGTCCAAAAGAATTTAATTTTTCTCCTAAAGTGACTTTATAATTTTTGTAAAGTCAAATCTAATTTAAAAGTGACTTTAAGTGATAAAGTTACTAAAGTCTAATTTTAAAGTGACTTTAATAAAGTCAATGTAAAATTAGAAAGGAAAAGTGACTTTGGAAATAAATGACTAAGTGGGCCTTTATTAAAGTGGGGTGAATTAAAAAAATAGAAAATGAGATTTAAATGAGCATTTAATCTGAGCCCTTGATCTCAATCTATTTCAGCCATTGGATTTAGGGATCACCCAAAAATCACTTAGGGTTAGATTAAAGGAGGAAAAGGAGGAAAAGGTCATTCATTCTTTCATGAGCAAATTGAGAGAAGGAGAGCAAGAGAGCAAGGGAGATTTCTGGACAGGGAGGAGAAGGAGACAGCAGCTTGGCACACATTCCAAGGCAGCAATTTAGCAAATTCATACAGTTGAGTTAGCACACAGTGAAAGGCAGATTTCAGCACGATTTTCTAGAAATCCGTACAGCTGTTTGCACAAAAATCGAGGAGAAGTTTGCTGGCACATTTTCCAAGGAAGGCCGTACAGCAAGTGGCTGTACTTCGACCTGCAGATCGAGGCAAATCTGTATAGCATATTGCTGGGTTTTTTTCTGCACACAAATCGAGGTCCGTACAACGTATTTATGCTAGCTTGGCACACATTTCTAGGCAGGCCGTACAACCGCATTTAAGGCTAAAAGTGGGCACAAAAATCGAGAAGGTCGTACATATTTATTGCTGTCCTATTTTGCTGTTCGTAAGTATTTTCTAGTTGGATGTGAGGCACGAAAAACGAGATAAGTTGTAGAAGTTTGCTTGCTGATTTTTTGCTGAATATTTCTTATTGTAAAAGGCATTTTCAGAAATAAGAAAGAGCTCTCGAACTAGTTTTCCCCAAGAGTTGTAGGGGGTTTTTCCAGGGTCACCTTGACCAAAAATCACTGTGTTTAAATGTGTTAAATCGCTGTTTGTACCTGCTGATTTTTTATTTCTGCATTTTCCAACATTTTGTAAAATTTCCAGAATTTGTGTTTTCAGCAATATTTATTTTTCAGTTGTTGAATGCATGGATATGGGAAAGGGAATTTAACTATATTGGAGAAATAAGGTGACATTGAAAACCAGGGTAGGAAATGAGAAATTTTTACAAATAATTGATTTGATGGAGGAATACCTTGCCACAGGGGAAAATGTTTCCTCATAGTTAACTCCCTTTGTTGAAAATGGAAACAAGAAATGCTAAAAATATCATTGCTATAAATAGCATTTCAGGATATACTCCAACTCTGTTGGAAATAACAAAAAATAGAAATGCTAAAAATAGCATTGCTATAAATAGCATTTCGAGATAGATTCCAATTTTAATTAGTCCCTGAATTTAAAATTAGAATTTAGTCTCACTAGTGTTTGGAAAAATAATTAATTAATTCACCTTGAGTTAATTAGTTGGAGAAAATCAAACATGAAGTCTATGTGAAGACATGCAACAATTATCCTTTTGATTGAGGAAGTTATCCCTTAATTAAGGAGATAAAGATGAGTTGTAATTAGTTAGCTCAGTTAACTAAGTTAAGTCCAATTAAATTAGTTCCATATAGTTGGAGGAACTAATTGTGAGTTCAGTCAGTTAATGCATGCATGCATGCAACTACTGTTCTCCAGATAACTAAATATTCTCTCATAAATAACTCATGCATGTCAGTTCAGAGAAAGACCCAGTTGAGATTAAAGGAAGGGACATTGTACTATCAGTTGGAGGAATTTTCCTATATAGAAAACTCATCCATGCAGAAGTAATCATCTCCTTCAGGATTGTGCAATTATTTCAGAGGTCAGTGTTGTGTGTGAGAGGATTATTCACATAGGTTGTAGCTAGAGGACCCAGGAGAAACTGTGCAAGGAAATAGGAGGCTTGGAGGACTGAAGGAAGGCATATGTGTTGTCTATTATGTCTATGAGCAACAATGAAGGATTGTACTGAGAGCTGGATAGCTTGTGAGCTAAAGCTTTGTGTAATTTTCAGATATTTCCACTTGTATGATAATACAGAGATCGAGGTTATTAGCTGAGGCTTTCCCTAGAGTATTCTTCTGTGTTTCATATGTGATTGATTTCTTCTTCATCTATTATATGTGTTCTATTTGATCTTACTCAAAATCGATTAAGCTTCCGCAAGTTTGATTGTAGAAGTAGATTAAGTATATTTCTTTAGTTACATTGCATTATCAGTTTAATCTATGGTAAAATTTCTACACCCTCTACCTAAAAAAATCATTTAGTCACAAATCTAGCCTTGTACTTCTCGATGCTTCCATCAGGTGCATGCTTCTCTTTGTAGATCCATTTGGAACCAACCATTGATTTCTCTTCTAGTCTCAGCATTACTTCCCATACATCGTTCTTCATGATGGATTCATGTTCTTCCACCATGGCATCAACCCAAATAGGTTGAAAAAATTCTTCCTCAAATGAAGAAGGCTCTATCCCAATGAGCTCTATCATGAGAGCCATATAACCAATGTGCCTATTAGGTCACCTACCCTACCTATGTTGTGATGTAGGGGCTTCCACATTCTCCTTATCATCCTGTACGAATCTATCAACTTCTCCAGTTCTCTTCCTCCCTTCTCTGGATATTTCTGGTTGAGAAGGGTGTCTCCACTCGCCCTCCTTTCTGCTCCTCCATTTGTGGTTGCTCCACAACTTCCTGAAGCTCATCCTAAGGCTCCTCCTTTGGAGCTAAAATCTTGTGCTCCAGTGGGATACTGAGATCTCATTCTAGAGAGTACCTCATCGCCTTCTCCTCATCGAACTTGACATATCGCCTTACCAATGTCATCCTCAATGAACGCAAATACACTCGGTAATTGTGTTGAGTTTTGGTGTATGCCACAAAAAATCCCAACTCTGTTGTAGGCTCAAGTTTCCTCCTCAAATCCTTGAAGACATAACAATAAACTGAAGCTACAAAAATTCTGAAATGAGACACATCAAGCTTTCTCCCAAATAAAGCTTCCTCCCAGAGAAAGCTTCCTTCAGTGTGATCAGACGAAGTATTCCATGAGGACTCTGAATCTGCAAGTAGAATGTTGTGTTACATGCTTCTACCCATAGATGCAATGGAAACCCTTAATCATGTATTATAGATCTTGCAGTTCCCACTATGCTCATGTTCTTCCTCTCATCTACCCCATTTTGCTATGGGTTATGGGGTGCTATCAATTCTCTTCGAATACCTTCTTTGTCACATAAATCCTTGAAGGCATTCGAAACAAATTCATCTCTATTTTCACTTATGAGAGCCTTCAACTTCTTCCTAGCCTCCTTCTCAACTAATGCCTTGAATTTTTCAATTTTTTGAGGAAACTTCATCCTTCTTCCACATGAAGAAGATCCAAGATTTTCTGGAGAAATCATCAATAAGAATTACATAGTACTTATGTTTTGTTGTGGAGGTTGTAGAGAATGGTCCACAAACATCAGAGTGGACTTGCTCCAAGGTTGCATCTGCTCTACTATCTCGGCCATGGAAAGTGGATTTGACATAGTTCCCCAACGTGAAACCCTTACAGGCATCCTACAGGTCAAGAGATCCTTTAGGGAGGCCAATGGTAATTTGTTGCATGATTTTTAAGGCACCATGGTGCAGATGACCCAATCTCCTGTGCCAGAGTTCTCCAACATCTCAACTCTACACCTGTAATTGCCTATTGGTCAATGCAGCACAATCTCCCACCTCAAGTTTGTATAGGTTCTTCACTCAAACTCCAATCGGCTTCAATTTCCTGATAGCTATGTGTCTTAGAAAGACTTTCCCTTTACTGAAAATAAAATCATCTCTATCTTCCAAAACTGCTACATATATCAGATTTTTCTTTAGCCCAAGTACAAACATAACATTTTTTAGGCAAAGAGGGGAGGCTTTCTCCCTCTCAAAGGTGACAGTACCAATTCTTATAGCATTGCACCACCCATCATCCCCCAATTTGATATGCATATGGAGATCCTTCTCCTCCAAGCTATTGAAAAAATCCTTACACCCTATCATATGGAACAAGGCACCGGAATCAAGGTACCACACACTCCCCATAACAATGTTGGCCATGCATGTTGTCAGGGTGAAGTCTAATTCGAATTGTGAAGCCAATGATTCACCTCTTGCTCCTCCTGAAGGCTTCTTGTTAGAGTTCTTGTGTGGATATTTTATTGCATAGTGCTCGTATTCGTGGCAGTGGAAGTATTGGATCTTACTCAAGCCTTTCTTATTGCCATTATTTTGGATGGATTCAGGGTTTCTTTGGGTCTTATTTCCTTCTCCATTCTTTCCCTTCCCAACCAAGGAAAACGTTTCTTCATCCTCTCCTCTGGATGATATTCCATCTCTAGTATTTCTCTGGATCTCTTATTTAACCAAATTAGACCACAAAATTTCCCAATTTGGTAAATTTTCCCTTCCATTCATAGAGTTTGGTAGATATGTTAGGATTTTGGAAGTCCTAGAAGAGCTACCAGGTCATCTTCTGCAATATTCACCCCAACCCGTCCAACTCAGTCTGTGCCTTCCACATAACATATGTAGTCTCTTTTCCATGGAGATTTGAGACCACATGGTCTCTCACACCTTCGAGAAAAATTCTCCTGGCCTTTGTAACATCATTCTTCCACTGTGTTAACTGTTGTGCATCCGACTATGGAGGTTTTGTAATATGAATTTTCACATATTCTAACACACCATTATCATCAAGCACTGCTTCCATTCGATCCTTTCAAGCTATGAAATTCAAGCTACCTTCCAGGAGATACTCCAATCTCAGTCTGTTGAAAGACATTCTCCCAGATCTAAATGAAAATTGGTGCACTTAAGCTACAAATTTGAAATTCCTTAGGGGAAAGTTCTAAATATTTGTTCTAATGTGATTTCAGGGCTCTGATACCATGTATAAATTTGATAGAAATTGCAAATTATCAAGATTTCAAACTGAAAACCAAGAAACACAATTCTAAACTACTAATCTGTGGAATGAAAATCACAATTTAGAATAACATGCAGAAACATGCAATAAGAAAAACCACAAGAACATAGTGATTTCTATAGGAAACCAACTGGGAAAAACCCCTCAAGACTCTTTGCATTAATCAGATGAATAGAGAAACTATTACAATTGCTTGCTCTAACTTTGAGCACAACTTGCAAAACAATAGTTATTATCACTACTGAATGATACCCTCTAGACAACACTTAGCCAAATTCTGGCTCACCCAACCTCCTATTTCTTGTGTAATTCCTATGGGAATTATCTCCTAAAATATAGGAATTTCCTCCTATTTTATTGCACAATTCCCAAGGATTGATCACCTGTCTGCATGCAAAAAATTGTACACTCAACTAGTATCAATTTAATTTTACATAATTTCTTTTTCCTTCACTCATGCTAGGCACTTTGAATTCCATGAATGCATTATCTATTTTGGGCCGATTGATCAATTAACTAACATATCTATGAGTTAGACTGTTGTCCCACTCGACAACTGAGCTTCAACTGGCTCTGTCAATAGTTAGAAATCAGTGAATTGTATACAACTGGAAATAACTATACTAGATTTCTAAAAACTAGGAATCAACACATGCATCACTGAACTCCAAGCCCCTATCTCGAATTTACTAAGCTAACTGAGTGACAAGAGCCATGTCACACTAGTTAACTGCCTCCAAGTTGTCCTGCTGATGTGGAATTTCAATTTTCTCAAGTTGACAAGGCTAAAGTCAAATTGAGCCTTTCTTGCTACACTTTCTAACAAAGAAAGTGAAAGTTAGCATTTTTTATCATTTTGAGAATGCCTTTTGGAACTACTGCAATCAAATTCCAATATATAGGGATACTTTCTAATATTGATTTAGCCTATACCAAACAATCACCTCTTAAGAGGAAATGGTTGGACCAAACTGATATCCGAGTTTCCCCTTTGTGGACCATCCACATCCAATCTATAATGTGATAATTATTTGTCTTTATGTAGAAACCCAAATATTTAAACACCTAATCCAAAGTCTTAATAAGAAATGGGAAGCATTCTCTTACCAATGGAATGGATTCCTCCAATAAGCTCCTTGTTGTCCGAATAAATCGATTTTGTGGACAAGGCCAATCTCCCTAGTATCAATAGATATCTAGCAACAAGCAGGACAAGCAAATCTACCTTTCTCTAAACATATTGCGATTCATTAAGAAAAACTAAAGAGGTGTTTTAGACCCTACCTTAAGTCCAATGCTAGTTTGTGGCAGCCATGCTCCAATCGTCCGAAAGAGTTTCCTTTTAAGAACCTACAATCACAAACAAGCACACATCAAATAACACCTGCATAGCTAATATAATAAATCATGTTCATCATGGTGATCAAGGAATCCATGAAATAAACCATAAAAC
>APFE031428424.1:0-46843 GCA_000404065.3 Pinus taeda
ACTTGTTTGTGTTTCCCTTATTATACTTGATCACAAAAAGAAGCTGTTGTAAAAGCCACATCCACTTCTAATTCCTAGTCTATTGTAGCTTATTCTGGGTTGGCAAGTATTGTAACTGCCAGTGATCTGTGTGGATTATTTTCTTCTTTCCCATCAGATAGTGTTTTCACTTCTTCACATATTGCACCATGGCATAACGATCTTTATCATATGTAGGGTAGTTAAGAACTACCCCACAAAATACTTCAAAATGGTAGAAAACGAGCCTTCCTCCTTGCATCAAGACAACTCCCATATCATACCCACTCGCATCTGTCTCCACTTTAAAGGATTGTTGCAATTTGGTAATGATAGAACTGTTGCTTCACTGATCTTCTTCTTTAACTCATCGAAAGCCTTCTACTACCCTTTTCCCCACTAGAAACTCTTGTCACTTGTTGTTATGGCATGGAGCAGTGTCGTTATCGCTTAAAACGAGGCTATGAATTTCCTCAAGCACTGTGCTTCTCCAATGAAACTCCTAACCTCAATAAAGTTAGTAGACACTGGCCATTTCATGATGGCCTCAATCTTGGAAGGATCTATCTTCAATTCTCCTCCACCAATCCCATATCCCAATTACACCAAATACTGTTACACAAAGTTGCACTTCTTGAGATTTGCTTGTAGTTGGTGCTTCTTCAATGTTTCCAGCACCTGCGTCAAATGTGAAATATGCTCCTCCTAGGTAGTCCTATATACCAGTATATAATCCAAATAGATAATAACAAATGAATCTATAAATGGGCACAATACATCATTCATTAATATCATAAATTAGTTGGTGCATTACATAGGCCAAAAGGAAAACTAACCACTCATACAAACCTTGCCCGATTTTGAAGGCGGTCATCCATGTTTCTTCTTATTTGACTCAAACCTGGTGAAATCTGGAGTTCAAGTCCATATTGGTGAAATACTTTGCTTGTTGCAACTGATCTAGTATATCATTTATCCTGGGTGAGGGGTATCTATTCTTCAGTGCCATTTTATTCAATGCCCTGTAGTGTATACACATCCACCAAGTTCCATCCTTCTTTGGCACAATGATGATGAGTGACCCACATGGTGACATACTCAGTTGAATGACACCTTCTTTGAGCAGTTTTTGAAATTGTTTCTTCACCTCACTTGCTTCTATAACAAACTTCATGTACAGCCCAATATTTGGAAATGGGGAGTCTATCAATAGCTGGATCTCATGCTCTACTTCTCTCTTAAGTGGTATCCCTTTAGGCTCTTGGAACATGTTCTTATATGCCTGTAGCAACTCCAATATTTGTTTTTGTTTCTTAGTACACCCCTCTAGGGATTCCTTTCCTCTTATTGACTCCTCTACAGACTGATTTTCTCTTAGAAACACTTCTTGCTGTAACTGATCAATTTCTTGGCTTCGTTGGCACTTACCAGGGAAATTATCGACTTACCTTTGTCTGTATTGATGATGAATAATTTTCCATCCTTATGATCTAGTACTGTTTATATCTTCTCATGAATATTACATCATGCATGTACAGTGTATGGACTCCCAAACACGACTCCACATACATGAAGCGAAACGACATCCATATTTACTTCATCAATAAAATCAACACTGGTAGCAAACCTAATTTTACATTGTTTTGTTACCTTTAGCTTTGCATCCTTATGTACCAATCCTAGTGGATATGGTTTTGGATGATCAAAAAATTCAACCCTAAGTTCTTGACCAAATCTGGCGCAATGAGATTTCCTGTGATCCTAAGTCAAAGAGAGAAACAATCTTCATCTTCTTGAGTTGTTTCTTTACATGGAAGAGTTTGGTCCTTTCTTTCTCTTTGTGTTGTTGAAGGTTACTCTGATTCACCTCCTTCTACACTGACATACAAATGATATTCTCATCCACATCTGAGATTATTTCAACTTGGTTTCTCGAATCACTGGCCATGAGATTCTTACTCTTATTGTCTTTCTTCTTGTTCTTCAGGTTTAGCTCTGGATGCAATTTCTAGCACTGCTCCTCTATATGGTCATCAATGTTGTAGTGGTTGTAGTGGTTGCTAGGATATTTACACCAGTATGTTGTGGTTCTCATATTTTTATCTTTCCCCCTTTATGCTTCTTCTTCCAATCCTTAGAAGCATATTTTTGCACCTTTTTCTTCGATCCACATGAATGCACCCTTTTCAGGCCTATGTTCTCTAGGTATTGTGCATGAACACAAGCCTCATCCACATTTTTAGGCTTGAAAAACATCACTTGCTCATGTAGATGGTGGTGTAAACCCCCCAAATACATGAGGAGTTCATCTAGGTTATTTGGAGAGATATCCAACATTATAGCCATCTTTCAAAATTTTATGGTGTACTCCTACACGCTTTGGCCCAACTTTTTCCAGAAATAATGCCATCAGATCCAGTGATCTTCCATGTACCCAATGGGATAAAACTATGACATAATTATGGTTTTGAAATCCTCGCAGTTTGCCACTAGAGGTTCTCCCTCCAACCTAAGGCTTTCCTTCTAGCTCTCCCATCAAGTTAGTGCATGGCCCTCCAATTTCAGTTGCACAAATGAGATCCTATGTCCTTCCTCGATCTGATGGACACAAAAATAAACTTCTAGTTGCCGCAACTAGTGGTTCAGCTTCAGAGCGTCGACCTTACCCTGATATGGCTTTATATCAAATTTTTCTTCCACTTTACATAAGGATTGGTTCACAACACTCGAACTGGGTTGATCTTTTCCGAGTTCTTTATTCGACTAGTTATATGTATATTCCCGATCTCCCAATCCCCCTTTTGATTTGTCCTCTGCATTTGAACCCCCTTCTTCTCCAAATATCCAAATTCAATTGCTTAGGGTCATGATGAGGAGGTTGACATTTCGGTTTATATCTCTGACTTATTCTTTGAGCCATGAAAACCTCACCTCTACAGGATCACGAGGTTCGTTTACAGCTTCATCGCCCATTATTAGTGTTTTACGATTCTCGACCTCGCCGATCTAGATCCCTATAATATCCACAAAATACCCAAAGAAACACACTTTGATACCAAATGATCTGTAAATTTCTATAGATATTCCACTGAACAATTCGTTATAATGGATCTAATAATATTATATTAGAAATATGAGATTCTACACTATTATAGTTTTATTTAATTTTTATATGTATAGATTTTAGTGTAATTAGTTAATGCATACGAATATGAATTATGCAAAAAAGTAGAGAACAAATAAAACAAGCTCACATACAAGACACAATATATTCTCTCTAGGAAACCCTTTCGAGAGAAACCCCAGCTAGAAGGTGAGGCAACTTTGCTCTCTTTCTCTATCTGGAAATATGGATGCAGATATAAACTAGTAATGTATGTGGCCTAGGGACTGTTACAATGCACAGATCCTATCTATGTGCTTTACCTCCTATATCTCATGGCTATCTTTTCTTAACAATGGAACAAAATTCTCTCGAATGAATCGAATGTCTCTACCTCCTAGTGGCTCGGTTATAACACAACCTGGTAACCTAATAGTGGTTAATTTTGACTACATCAACTTTTAATTAGAATAATTATTTTTAGTAGAAAAATTATTCATTTTACCCTATTAGATGCATTCTCTACTTTCATCATCCTATATTTTTTTGTATACGTCTCTATGTGTTAGAACATTTTACCTCAACTAGTTGTTGCTAATGTCATTGTGCACTTGGCTAGTTAAATGATAGTACATGCTCAATTTAAAATGCACTAAGTTATGCATACTAATCTATACCAATAGGTTTACTAGGGATTCCATTCACTAATTAGGAAGAAAGGCTCTTAGGTTTCCCCATGATATTTTGGATCAAGTGATTATGTTTCCACAACTTATTATAATCACACAAAGTTGATATATTAGAAGTTCTCATAAGCATTGGTTAATAAAGAGGCTAAATCCATGTTGGAGTCATAATGAAATTCAAGTAAGTATTTGACAAACACATATAATCTATTGTTTTCTTGTTTTTTTTTTCCCCTGGGAAAAAGTCGTAATTTCTATTATAGATAAGAAATTACATTTTGTATATGCCGAAGCATTCAATATATAGGCAGCTGAGCCTTACAAGTTCTTGGACTGCTAGAAAAGTTAAACAAAATAAGCATAATTGTCTCCACGCAGGGAGCATATCAAAACTGTGTACTGTGAGAGTTCAGATTTATAGCCGTGCTTTATGCAGAGAGCCATATATATATACTGTAAATAACAAATAAGTATAGTGCTGTTCTTAGATCTATCCAAAAGATATGTGTACAAACTATAAACAAAATATATTGTGGTGGGCACTAATACCCATCACCCATATGGTCATCAAAAGGTCTGTGATAATGCTGGTAGTAAGTGCCATCGATCTCCTCCTGTATCAACCAATTGTTTCCTTGTCTGTGCGCTGCCTCTTTGGAGAGTTTATCTGCGATGGTGTTATGTTCCCTGTAGATGTGATGACATACAAATGATTCAAAGGAAGATGTCAGTCTTTTTGCTTCATCTCAAATGTGCCTCAACGAAAAAGCATGACATTGAGATGCATCATTCAGCCAATTGCACACAATCTTAGAGTCTCCAAACAACTGGAGGTGTCTGCAATGTTTTTGGATAGCAAAGTGAATGATATGTTTTGCCGTGCAAAGTTCGGCAAAATTGTGAGTGCCTCTGCCTAGATTTATTTGAATCTTATAGCAATGGGAGTCGTTGAGGTAGATAATGGCGCCACCACCGCATCCCACATCTTGGGCAGATCCGTCAAAGAAATCCCATGGCTTTGTTTTATCGAGTTCTAACTGTCTATTGTTACGCGAAGGGGCAGAGGATTCCTCGTCAAGTATCAAGTTATAATCTGCTATAGTGTGCTGAAGGATGGTGGGCCAGTGAGGGGCTATTTGGTTGAAGATAGCCTGATTCCGTGCTATCCAAATGACCCAGCAGGCGAGGAGAGGTATGTTACGGGATTTCCCCGAGTGATTTAGGAACCAGTTTTCCCATGCTTCCAGAATATTATTGCCTTGCCAGTTCTTCAAGTGCGGGAAATGATTGGAGAGGTTGTTCCAGAACTGAAGTGTAATGTTGCAATACAGGAATAAATGTACAGTGCTCTCTTCCTCTGCTTGACATAGATGACAGCGAAAGGGTCCATGAAGGGATCTCTTCATAAGATTCGTACCTGTAGGGATCTTATCAAATAAAATGTTCCACATGAGTAAGCGGGTTCGGGGAGTAGACTTAAGTTTCCATAATGCTCTCCATGAGGGGTGGATGTTCTGAGGACAGTGAGGCTCCATGAGTTTTAGGTAACCCAGCTTCGGAGCATATACTCCATGTTTGGAAAAAGCCCAAATGATTTCATCGGGGCCTTTCGTGAGCTTGATGTGAGCTTGAGTGAGAGCATCCGTAAATTGCATCCACTCGGCCTGCCATTGTGCCGAAATTTCCAGTTGTTGGGCGTTGGACCAAGCCTGTTGGAGGAAGGTGGAGTTTGCTGGGTCTCCAATGTGCATGATGTGAGTGATGCCTCTTTCATTCAGGTGTCTGATGAGTCCGTCTGAAAGCCTGTGAATGTTGCCACATCCCACCCAAGGGTCCAGACCAATTCGCACCGCATTGCCCGCCGGAATGCACCAAGTCAATCCATCCCGCAGCAGTGGAAGAGTGTTGATGACCGCATTCCATATGATGGAGATGTTATGGTTTGGTCCATGATGAGTGCAGATCCAGTCCAACACATTTAAAGGCTTGATATATTTTTCGATTGCTACCCGCGACCATAGTCCATCAGAAGTAAGGAGTTTCCATCCAAGTTTTGTTGCCAGTGCCCTAGAGAAAAAATCGAGTTTCTTAACACCCCAGCCTCCCCATCTCTTGGGTCTGGCAATGGTATCCCACTTGACCCAGGCAAATAGTCTACCAGGATGTCGACCCATCCAAAGAAATCTGCAGCAAATATGTTGTAATCTGTTCAGAATGCCTTTTGGGATCCAGGTAAGGGCCATCCAATAGACTGGTGTGGCTTCAATAATAGACATAATGAGAATCAGTCTGCCAGCCGGGGAGAGGTATCGATGGCACCATACCTGGAGTCTCTTTTCCACCTTAGCAATGAGCCATAACCAGTCAGCAATTCTGTAGCCATTAGGTTTCAATCTGAAACCAAGGTATTTAATGCCATCCGCCAATGTCAAGTTGCTGAAAGGGAAGTGCTGTGTGGCAAATACAATCTCATGATTTGTGCAGCCAACTATAGTAATCGTTGATTTGCCATCATTGATTCTCATACCAGTAGCCTTCTGGAAGAGGAGCATGGAGTTATGAAGGGTGGTAGAATCCCCAATACTGCCATTCAAGAAGATCAAGATGTCATCAACAAATAATAGATGGGTAAGGTGGAAATTTTCCACAAGTTTAATGCCAGACAGTTGATGTCTGTTGCGAGCTGATGAAATAACTTTGCTTAAGCCTTCCATGATAAGTAAAAACAGCAGAGGTGAGAGCGGACATCCCTGTCTGAGTCCTCTTTCAGAAGTGAAGAAAGTGGTGGCTTCTGCATTAAGTAGAACATTGTAGGATACATCTGTGATGCAGCTCATAGTCCATTTGATGAGATTATAGGGGAACCCCAGATGAGTGAGAAGCAGTCGTAAGTAGAGCCAGTTAATTCTGTCAAAAGCCTTGGACAGATCCACCTTGAGAATCATACCTTTCTGTTTTTTGACTTGAAGGGTGTGCATGAGTTCCTGGGTAGTAGCAATTGCCTCGTGGATCTGTCTGTTATGTAAGAAAGAAAATTGTTCAGAGGATATGTGCTGCGAGAGGATGGGCTTGAGTCGATTGGATATGGTTTTAGCAATGATCTTGTAGAGGCAGTTACAGAGAGAAATGGGCCGGAAGTCATCAAAAGTGCCAGGCGCATTAGATTTGGGGATGAGAGTGATGAAAGTCGATTTTATGGAAGAGGATATCCTGCCTCGCCTTCTGCTGTCCTCCACGATCCTTGATAGGTCATTACCTAAGATATCGAAGAAAGAGAGATAGAATTCCATGGTCCATCCATCCGGACCAGGGCTCTTGTCTTTTTTAAACCATTTCAGGGTAGTTTCCAATTCTGCCATGGTCACTTCATTCTGTAGTTCCTCTGAATCATCCTGTTCTATAAATCTGGGGAAGAGTTCAGCCACCCTCATGATTTCTAGTATATTAACTTCCTCAGGAGCTTTATAGATGCCTCGAAAGTGTTCTGTGGCTAGCCTGGCCAGGTTCTGTTGGGAAGAGACCGGAAGCCCTTGATCATTCTTCAGTTCCCAGATAGTATTAATGATTTTCCGGCCATTGGTAAATTTATGATAGAATTTAGTATTTGCATCCCCTTCCATGAACCAGATAGCTCTACTTCTTAGCCTCTAACTTTCCTCTCTTTCTCATAGGATCTGAGAGCATTTTGTAATGAGAGAGGTGTATTTATCCTTACATTCGGGGGAAGGGAAAGTCCCTGAAGATGTTTCTTCAAATTCAGCTAATATCTTTTCAGCCTCCTCCAATGTCTGATTGTCTTGAATGCGCTTTTGATGAGCCCATTTTTTGGTAATATGTTTCAGTTCTAAAAGCTTCCTAACAAAGCCTGCAGAGAAATCCTCTTCCTCCCTGATGAGATTGGACAGCCAGTAATTTTCGACCAGTTGAATATACGAGGGGTCCAAGAGCCAAGAGGCGTTAAACTTGTAAGGGCTCTTGATCTTGTGGGAGGGGTCCTCTGCTTCTGAATAGATAGGCTGATGATCAGATATGCCCCCCAATCCCACCCATTATCGAATGCAGGGAAGGTCATTAAATAAGGATTCCTTGATTAGGAATCGATCAAGTCTCCTGGCCAGACTATGTTTACCACTTCTGTTATTCGACCAGGTATATTGAAGTCTAGTGGAAGGAATGTCAACCCATTTGTGTTCCTCCAGCAGGTTAGTCATAGTAGCTATGAGGGAGTCGACCTGTGCAAGGTGCCCCCATGATTCACTGAAGCCAAGGGAGAAATTGAGATCCACCCCAAGAATAATGTTGTCATCCCGGAATAGGTATGTTTCGAATAGATGCCTCTAGTAGTTAGCACGGTCGGCACATGGGCCATAGACATTGATTATTCTGATATTCCTTCCAGCCAATTGTGAATTGATGTCGATCCCAATGAAACCCCTTCCTCCAAAAGTATTCCGAACCTCCACAGTTCTGCTATTAACCCCAATGGCTAATCCTCCTGATCGACCAGATGCATCAGGTGCATGGAAGGACTAGTTGAGTAACCAGGAATTGAGGGTCTTAGTGAGGGGTTCAGCTGGGCAGAGAGTTTCTTGTAAAAAGATGATGCCCAGCAAGGATGATGAGAGTAATCTCTTCAGCGCTAGTTTTTTGGCTAAACTAGCAAAACCTCGGCAGTTAAAGGAAAGAATCTTCATGGAGGGAGGGGGATAGGGCCATCCTTTGCTCTAAGGGCCCCAAAAATGGTTTGTTGTCGCCCAAGGGCAACCTCTTCATCAGCAGCGTGTCTGGCCTTGGAAATGCGGGATGGTCTGCCACGAGAGTTCTTGAGGGTCAAGGGCACACTAGCCAAGTTAAAGCCTATAGCATCCCTTCCACTGCCTTTTGTGCGGGAACGAAGATCATACCGCGGGGAGAACTGTTCCGAATGAGATGTGAGGGATGCCTATGGTAATGAGATCCTAGGAGGAGGGGCCATTGTTTTCTTGTTGTTTGGGGACGTACAACAATTCCTTGAAAGATCACTTGGTGATATAATACATATCCAAGAGAGACTCAACAAAACATAGTAGAAGCTGTGAAAACTAGTAAGTGGAGTGCATCAGAACTACTAATGCTTGACAAACAAATATTTGGCACTTATCATCTTGAACCATTGTTAGTACAATATATTCATTTTGGTTAGGTCCTTCTATTGTCTATGGATAGTCTTTCCTAACTAGTTAATCAAACATTAGAATTTTCATAATGAGTGGAAAATAAGTGTGGTAAGTCAACTATTTGCTTTTTTATAGGTTTTTCACATCAATTCTATCACTCTCACACATAATATTAACTTAGGGCATAACTATCGCAACATCCTTACAATGGAAACATTTTGGATGACTGTATTCTACAAAAACTATATGGATGACACATTTGGCGAAAACTAATTTTTTCATATAATATATAATATGCTCAACATTTAGAAAGTGAGTACTAATATAGGTCCCCTTATTCCTAGAAAGAAAGAGGGGAGAATCGAAGAGACATCATAAAAACTTATGATCACAAAATATCCTCACAAATTCATATAATATTCTTACAAATTCCTCCAAAATTGTATGCCTCTATTGCTAAGGTTGGTTTAAAAAAGTGTTAGTATATAATCTCCTTGTCTAGTATGCAATAAAGAATAGAAAACTATGGAAAATATTGGAATACATAAGATAAACTACTCATAAAAATGAAAGGAGAAGGACAAGTATCATTGGAACAAAAGCAAGGAAAATCTATATAGAATTGGATATCCACAATCCAATGTAGAATTGAATAGTTGATAAGACAAAACCAATTGCAAGATGTCAACATAAGAGATATTGGTTCTTCTTCTTCTTTTTTTTGCTTAAGCAAGAGTCGATCCTTTTTTTCCATTAATTTGTAAAAAATATGTTACATAAAATACAAAAGTCCATACTTCTGGAACTAGCGTGCGGGAAAAAAAATAACACAAAAGCAAGTGTCCCCTCCCAACAGGCAGTGAGAAAAAAGAGCAGCGATGGCCCACAAAAGGAAGACGACTTGCCTGCTATGGTAGCCTAGACCAAGGATCTACCAACATGCACGGTGAACCTAGGCCATAGATTTGCTACTATTAGATCCAATGGTGGAGAGGCATATCGAGTGAGAAAGAAGTTGACAGAATACCCACCTGATGTAGGCAGTATTCCCTCTCATGCTAGAGCCACTTGTTGAGGGGTGATTGGGATCAGGCTCATTTCTCGAAAACTGCTTCCAGAGTTGAAGGCACCCAATGAACCAGAAACCACATTGAGGGTGGTAAAGAATGCAAATTGGTGGACCTAAAGATGGATTAGCTTTGTTATAAAGAAAATTTTGGGTCCACTGAGGAGGTGTTGAATAAAACTCAAACCCACCAACCTGCTCATTGAATCTTGGCCATTGATACTCATCTACTTGATCCAACGGTTTAAAGGGATATCAGATGCTTAAGTAGCAAGAGGAATACCTGCTCAATAAAGGCGGCATTCTCTCTCTTCCCTAGGACATGTGTTGATCAATGAGAGGCATCAAGTTTATATCTAGAAAACCACTTTGGGTATTTAGGCCATCTGTAAACCTGTAAACCATCTTGACCATGGTTTGGCTCATAGTATCACTGATTCTCTGCACACATTTCCTTCCAAACATCAAAGAGCCACAAATGTGCCCCTACCACCTGCTATGATAGGAATTCCATTGATTCTTCTCAGTGGAAACCCTCCACTCCATCTCCCTATGGAACAAAGCAGAGTTGAACTGTAGTGAAGGATTGTTTTTATAAACCCTTTGGCTGTAATTCATCACCTATCTAAGAACACTGGGTCTGAGCTGATCTTTGCTGATATATCCGACGAAGGACTGGCTGATCTTTTCAAAATTCATCCAAGATCGTAACTATGCTTAACCCCAACTTATGCAATCTATTGAAATCCCCTCATCTGATAAAGTTCTCGATCAGCATTTGCTTAGCTGAGACAATCATCCCTCAACCTACCCTAGGGAACTTGATACCATCTATACTTATTACTTCTCTTAGAACAGAGAACACCTTTATTAGCTAAATATCTGCTAATTTATTGGCAGACCATCGCACATGCTTGAAACTTAAGGTCCTCATGTTTGAAACTGGGCATGGATCCTTTAATATACCTGAAGAAGCCTCCAATGTCTCGAGACGTTTTCTGGAGGCGAGCCACAACATATTCATTTAACTGAATTGATAACCAGCTCAGATTCTACTTCAATTATGATCTTCTGAAGCTTGTCATTCTTCGGGATTTCTAAATAGTGTTGTAGGGCCATTATCTCCGCCATATTTTTTGTGGCTCTTCCCGAATTACAGTAAAAAAATATACAGAATACGGCCCTTTTCATCCCTTATCACTCCCCCATAACTAGCCATGCCCAGGTTTCCTTTTGAGGCTCCATCTATATTACATTTCAAATATCCCTGAGGGGGAGAATGCCAGAAGTCCTTATCAGCAACTACTTGGTCTACAATTATTTGGTTACCCTAAGGAGTAAGCCCTTGCAAGCCCAACTGAAGCAGAATATGCACATCAGCACCTGAAGGGGGGTTCTTAGGGGGTGCTTTCAATAAAGTTCCAACCATCTCCTTGAGTTGTCTTAATATTTGTTCGGTAATGCTCTGGGAGGAGCTCTTTTGATTTTTTTAAATTCTTTTATTTCATTCTTTCCAGATGTCACAAATTAAGAAGCTTGGAGCTAAAGCCCAATGTTTGTTTACTATTTCATAATCAAAGATGTTTCTTCTCCAATTCCTTAGGGTGTTGGTAACGATTCCTTTGTCCCTATCAGTTTGTCTGAAAATTAAGGCAATCCCATCCCACAACGAGGAAGTAAAAATATAGTTTTTGAGAAGGTGCTCCATGGTTTCATCTTGTAATTCACATATATGGCATCTGGATGGGCCCAAAACACCCCTTTTCTGGATGTTTTCCCATGTCAGAATTTTCTTATTATGCACTAACCACATGAATAGTTTGGTTTTCATCCATCCTTGGTGATTTCTTAGTTACTTCCAAACCCAATCTGGTTCTGTGGAATCCACCTTAAGGGCTATGCACTTAGCCTCTTTAAGGTTAATGTTTCCTTCATTATTCTTACCCCATCTTAGTTGATAAGAATTATTTGATCTCAGGATCATTGTTTGATTAAGGATGGTTGTTAGAGCATCAGTCTATGCTTTCAAGGGGGCATTGTTCCTATATTCCATCTCCTTCCAAATTCTCCATTTTCCTCCACTATTAGTCTGATCCAAAAATTCATTTACTTTGAGTAGCCCTTTGGTGTCAGTATCATTTTTGAGATTTTCAAAGTTTTCTCTTAACAGTTTAGGTTATTGTTGCCATCTGTCCTCCCAAAACCAAGTGAGGTCTCCAGCTATTACCCCAGAAATTGTTTTTTTGGATTGTGTCTCTGTTTTCCCAAGCTTTATTCCACATGTTAGAGCATTTTATGTTTCCAAACATTCTTATATGGTGCTTGGCTTGCCAATTATTTGCATATTTTTGGTTCCAAATTTGTGCCTAAGGAGCATTTGGCACTTTCAACCATCTCCACCATAATTTTGCCCATAACACTTTGTTTAGCACTTTAGGATCATCCAGAACTAAACCTCCATGTGTTTTAGGTTTTCATATCTTGTCCCAGGCTAGCAAGGCCCATGTTTTCTTTTCTTCCCCTTTTCCCCAAAGAAAATCTTTTTGGATATTTTTGTATTGTTGCATAACCCCTTTTGGAGCTGGAAAGGATGAAAACATGAAGATGAGTATTGATTGAAGGACAACTTTTATGAGCACCAGCCTTCCAACTAAATTGAAGGATTTGCTTGTCGATTTATGTGCTTTGTCCTGTAACTCATTAATCACAGGCTCCCAAACTATCTTGCTAAGAGGTTTATCTCTGAGAGATACCCCCAGATATTTGGATGGTAGCATATCCCTTTGAAAGCCTAGTATTCTGGAAATATTTATTTGAATAGCAATGTTGGTATTCAAAAATAAAATCTTTTATTTGGAGAGGCTTACCTCAGTACGCACAACCATAGTAGAGTCACGCAAGATCTGTTTATAATCTTGATCTTCCTTAACCGTAGGAATGCCTTGTAGCATGGTATCATCTAGAATTGTTGATGGGTTAAAGCATGTTTGTTCCTCGAAAGTTTGAGACCCTTGATCTTAACCTCTTCTTTAGCAAGCTTCATAGCTCGTCCTAGTCATTCCATCATAAGAATAAAGAGAAAGGGGGAGAGAGGGTCTCCTTGCCTGAGGACTCTTGAAGGATTGAAGATCTTAGATGGAGAGCCATTTACCAGAATTGAAAAACTAGAGGTAGTAACCAAGGCCATCACCCATCTCACCCAGTTGTGGTCAAATCCATATGCTAGAAGGATTTTCCTATTCTAAGCCAAATTTAACTTATCATAAGCCTTTTCTAGGTCCAATTGCATAATCATTCATGCCTGCCTTTTTCTTGTCAGAGAGTGAACCACCTCATGAGCTTGAATGATATTGTTGAGAATTTGTCTGTCCTCCACATATTATCCCATTTGCTCCCTAGAAACTAGATTTGGTAGAAGGGGTTTAAGCTTGTTGGCAATTACTTTGGAAATTATTTTATACACCACATTGCATAAAGCTATAGGTCTGAATTTGTCAGGTGTCATAGAATTGTCCTATTTTGGAATCAACGAGATGAAGATTGTCTTAAAAGCCTTCAAAATAGTTTTGTTTTTCCTGGAGTCCTCCACCACATTTAGTATATCTTGCTTGACAATGCTTTAACAAGATTTAAATAAATCCACATTGAAACCATCCGGGCTTGGTGCTTTTCCATTCTACATTCCTTTGATGAATTCGCTGACCTCCTCTTCACTCACTGGCCTATAAAGATTAAAAATGTCTTATCTTGTTACAAGCTTAGCAATGTGCTTTGTGAAGTCACTGATGAATTGTGACCTGTCTACTAGAAGTTCCTCTACTATGCCTTCAAAATGTTGAACCAACATAGCTTTTATGTTCTTCCGGGTATTGAACTAGTTACCTTTGGAATCCTTGATAGTTGAGATCCTATTGTGAGATATGTTCTCCAAGGTAGATCTCTGGAAAAACCTTGTTCTTTTATCTCCTTTTAGCCATTATACTCTTGACTTTTGTCTCCAAAATATTTCCTCTTGTTTGCATAAGTCCTCCCATTCTTGATGATACTTGTTAGCTTATTCATTTATTTCCCCATCAAAGGCTTCAGTGGTTAGTGTCTAATTAATCTCCTTTATTTTCTTTACAACAACTTTTTTTTCTTCAAAAATGTTGTCAAACTCATTCTTATTCCAATCCTTGAGCCTGATTTTGATATGTTTCAATCCTTTTTGCAAAATTAACATTTTGATGCCCTGAATCTACAAATATTCCTTCCACCATTTTTCAATGTTGCTGATGAAATCTAGATGGGTGAGCTAGATGTTTTCTAACCGGAAAGGTCTATTCTTTGGGGTTCCTATATAGGATGCCACAAGTTGAATAGGCCAATGGTCCGAGCCACTGAAGGGTAGAATCCTCGCCATCATATTAAGGCCTGTGAGCATAAGGTCCTCTCAGATAATGAATCTATCAATCTTTGAAGCTACTTAAGACTCTCCACCTCTTTTATTGTTCGAGGTGAAGAGGCCATTACTCGTATCAGTGTCGACTAGCTTCATATTGTTAATAAAATTCTAAAAAGCTATAGAGTCTTTGCCTAGTGTTCTGATCCCACCCTTTTTTCTGATAGGGACCTGATCATGTTGAAGACCCCTCCTAAAATCCATGGTATTTCTGAATAAATGTCTCTTAGATCCTCTAGTGAGTTTAGTAGTCTGAGTTTGTCATCAGCCTTTTGTGGACCATAAACGTCTGTGATTAAATAAGCTTCTCTGTCTCCCACGAGCTAGATAACCATTGATAAGTAGTTTCTAGATGCTTCAACATCCACTGTACTTATTCTTTGAGGGTTCCAAATTGTGAGAATAACTCCTGTTGTTTTTTCTACTTTGACTTCTAGAAATTCATATTTATTTAGCCATCTTCTATGTATTTCTCTTATTTTTTTTTATTGAACATTTCGTCTCCTAGATAAAAATCATATTAGATTTCTCTTCTTCCATTCTATTACTAAGATTCATTTGTTTCATTTTACTTCCTAGACCTCTAATATTCCAAGATATGAGCTTCATTAAGAAATATTTTTAAAGGAGTAGCTGGCTAGATCTATCATCTTACTTGAACCTGTCATTAGTTTCCCACATTCAATCAGAATCTCATTTTGTTTTTTCTGCCTTTTTTTCCTTCCTAGGTTTCTCGGAGAAAGTCCTAATGATGTTTTCAACGTTTTCACCCCTTCTTTGTCCTACCTTTCGAGGTTTCTTTTCCCTCCTAGACCTTTTGCCTGAGTTCTACATAGAAACAACTACTGCACTATATTAAACTCCTCTTGAGGTAGTGAATCCATACCTTCCATCGTCCCCTGTTTCAAGAATCTTTCCAGATATAGGTGTTCTCCTTCAAGAATATCCTGCAGTTCATGATCCTCCGTTTCTACCTCACTCGGGGTCATTTCTTGGTGCATTTCTAGTTCCATGTTGCTCAACATAGTACCATTTTGTCGGATAATGTCCTGTATCTTCTCATTATTTTCTTCCTTTTCCTTCTCCCATGTGCTGCCCTCCATGGCCTGATCTACCTTTGTTACCTCTTCCTCTTCTTCTAATATTTTGTACCTGTTTGGACTTGCCTATTGCTCCTCTGTGTGTTTTTTCTAGCACCCTTTTACCTCCTTTTCCTCTATTTCCCACTTTATGAAAGCTCTCAGTTTCTTTCCCTACTGTAAATTTACTTATGCTTTCTGTTTTGTTGAAAGGGAAGTCTTTGAATAGATGCCCATGTTCATGACATTTATGACATCAAAGAGGAATATGTTCATAATCCACTGCTTTCACCCATTCTTCATCAAAAACTTCTAGTATCACCTCATCCGGTAGAGCTCGAGAGAGATCCATCTCCACACATATACGAGCGAAGGAGGGGTACTTTCCCCTTCTGGTTGCCTCAGATATTTTTACAAAATACCCTAATTTATTTCCTATTGCTACTAGATATTCTTGTTGACAATAATCTAGAGGTAAGGAGTAGAGACGTACCCAAACCGGGACCGAAGTGAAAGTCTCACGCTCCTAGACAAAATTCATCATCTAAGGATGCATTTAGAGGCCTACAGCTGCATAGAAGTAGGGCCTTCCTTCAAACACCCTATCTTTATCCTTGATGTTATTGAAGACTACAGTAAAGAAACCGTTTGACCCAAGATATAGGTCTATATCCCCTTTAGGTTTCCAGTGATATTTAATCCACGTCTATAGCGGCTTCTTTGTGGGCCATAACCCCATGAATTTACAAATGATAGCATAAGTCCTCATGTGATCCCTATGTTCCTGCAGTGCTGGATCACTTAATACTACTCTAGCTATGACTTCGGTCTTAGGTTTACATAGACCCTTTTGTTTTTTGTTTTCTACTTCCTATTTCTTGTCCTCTTCCTCTTTTTCTTTATTTCCATCTTCCTCCCTTTTATTATTCTTCTTCTGTGTATCGTCGATGTTCTATTTCCCTCCTTCTGAAAGACCTTTTTTAACCTCCAGTGGTATCTTACCTTGGCTGGAGACTGCCTGACTGTAGGAGGGAGTGGAGCTCCCCACTTTATGCCCCTCCATAGCATTCATCACCTCAATAATTTTTGTAAAACCTAGCTCTTACCAGTCATCGCCTTCCTTGCTCAATCCTCTTTCCATATGATGTAATATGAAGAAAAAAATGAGTACTATATCAAGACATATTGGTTCTTCACTTGATGAATTAAAATGTATAAATAATGGTTTTAATTTTTTTTCTAATGTTATCTCTTCAACGAGAAATTAGATAGGATCTAATTTAAATTCCCTTCATTTTGAATTTATAATTTTGTATCATAGGATGATAAAACATATCTAAATGTCATATTGTTCCCATCAATGTAATATGAATCAATTAGAAACATTACTTGAAGAGGTAAAATAAATAGAGAAAACAAGGACATAGCCTCAAAATGCCTCCTAAGGTAAAGGAATTTCCAAAATTTTGAAAATTTGAAGCAATAACTAGGGGAATACATCTTGAAAAATCTAGAGATATCTAAATAAAAAAAAAAAAAAAAACTAATTTTACCTTTTTTAAGGTTAATCTATCGAATGCGCATGAAAAAATCTACAAAATAGATGAAGCTTTACTAGCTTGTGAATACACATAATCTAGTAGAATATGAACGAAGTCCAAGCACGATCATTACAAAACTCAAAGGAATCTTAATTTTATTGTTGTCAAATATTGTAGTATGTGTAATGGATGAATTTTTCCATGTTCTAGTTATGTGGAAAAACTTGTATCAAGTGAAAATCACAAAACTAGATATTCTAAAGAAGACCCTTGTGGTGACCTTTGGTAATTGGAAGTAGATCACAAATGAAAGTGATCTAAAGAAAATCTTTAGAGTGAAAATTGTAAGTTTAAAAGGTCTTAATAAATTTATGAGATATTATGAAACGTTATGTTATAGAAGTTCTTATATAAAATATGATAAACTAAATATCATAACAATTTTCCTAATTCCATCCCTGATAAAGTTCTTGTGATGATTCTAAATAGAAATGTACGCATTGATGATATATTTTGGTTTTAAACCTATACAATTAATTGTTGCAAACATAGACTTAATAAAAATATAAAAGGTGCAATGTTAGACAGAGATATTTAAAGCGTATACTTTACCTTTGGAAATCTAAATCAAGAAAACTAGAAAGATTTTTCAAATCCCACACCTTATATTTCTCTTAGTAATACATTTCTCTTTCTTGTTACAATACAATATAAAGCCCCAATATTTCAACCTTGAATTAACATAAAACTATAGTTCCTTAGCAATACTTTCATTACCATGGACCACAAAATCACATGCCATGAGAAACATTGAAGTTTAAAACCATGTTGAGAAAACATAGTTTATAAAAAACTATTAATAAAACATATCGAGGTTTTTTACTTTGTGGGCCCCTTTAGTGCCTCAAACAAGGTCATTTGGGCCTCTGCACGAGGGACACTACCCCGTTTTACTCCCTCATGTCATCCTCACTCCTACTATATGATGTGCAAAGATTATAACACACACCCACCATATTTCAATTTGTTGTTTACTTTACATACTAGTGGCCACATGATTACGTGATCATTGATATAGTGAAGCAATGGCCATAGTTTATTTATATTAAGAAACATTATCAATTATCACAAATTGTTTTATTAAATTTCCACCATTCTTCATGGTGTCCAATTTCACCAACATCAAATTCTTTTCTTGAACAGTGTTCCTTAAAAAATTATACTAAAATTAAACATGATTTATCTTAGAATGATAAGAAGGGTTCTCCATGAGGAAGATTGCACTTTTAATGTCACAATGTATACATACAACTCATTACACCAACTCGATAACTCAACAAGTTTTTCTAATCATATTGCTTCCTTGGTTGCATGAATGGCTAACATATATTCATGTTTTGTAGTTGAGATTACCTCTATACATGTCGCAACCCTATTTCGTTAATCTTGTCTTGTAAATATTTATAATTATTGTTGTTATAATTATTGTTGTAAACAAATTATGGAAACATGCATAGAACTGATTTCATAAGAAGTGGGACATAGGTCCAGGGTATTGGGAAAGATATTGATAGTGAAATTGGACGAAATTGGTTATTTAATTATAGTGATGGTTTGTATGGTGTGCTTTAAATGGAGCTAACTACATTTTTATGAAGTTAGAGGAAGTGTATGGAGTTCCACGAAAAGGGAGTACTAGTCCATACTCCTCTTAGGAAAGTCGACAAGAAAAAAGGAAAATACATTAAAGAAATGAACTGCTTCCGTAGAGACATTGCTCTCTAGTAAGAAATTCAAATTAGGAGGGGCACTGAGAAAACAGTACCCAAAGGATAGTAGAGAAAAGAAATTTGAGTTGAGGAAAAACACAAGATCTAGAAGATAATTCAGAATAAGAACAATAATAAATTAAGCAATATTTTGAGGAGGAAAACTTACAATGGGTTGATAACATCGAAGGACAAGTTGACTAGCAGACATGGCTAGGAGTAAAATATTTTTGGGTGTAAGCATCGGAAGAATTGAGTGGCAATCTCTAAGGTGAAGGACAAAGGTTCTCTATGCTAATGGTTTAGGTGGAGAGGCTATCTTCTTTGGATTACCAATTATAGGATGCCAATGGTGTCTTTTTGTGCTTGGACATAGGCCTGACAATTGGTTTTAGCGAGGTTTTGACTCTTGGTGTAGGGTGGAGTCACTGAAGATATTCTTTCATATATATCAAGGGCTGACATGGTGGTATCCCTTGAGTCATTGAGCTTGTATATTGATTGGTTATTTCCTTTGTGAACTCCTACTCAAGTTCTGAATCTATCTCAAGGGTCGTTGAATGCAAGAAAGGTTACAATATAGTATTCCTAAGGTTGGGTGAATAGTTGGAGTCCCAATATCAATTGCTAGTATCTCATATAATAAAAGATAATTTCTTTAAATTATGTTGTCTATGTTCCTACTTCATTGTAGTTGATGAGCTATGGTATTTTACCATGTATCAGTATTGAGCCTCCATGTAAATTTGTTGATTTATAATTGTAAGTATGATGATTTCTAGGTTTCATGAAGGTTACAATGGGGGATTTTGGGGCGAACTCTCTGAAGTCTGGAAAAAGGAATTTCATGATACACTCTTATTAGAAAGAACTAATAGCCGTAGAATTGAATCCTAACCAAGTTGTGAGTGTAATAGACCCCATTATATACTATTTTTGTGAGTGTAATAAACCCCATTATATACTATTTTATTTTTTTAAAGAAACATTATAATTTTTTTATTAATTACTTTCATAGAAACATTCCTTTAATTTCCTTATATAATTAAATCCCAATAAAAGTAATAGATACTATTTTCTTTTATTGAGATAAGGAATAATCACCATATACATCAAATTTACATTTCTAAGAAAACTTATATCATAGTCACCATATACATCAAATTTACATTTCTCAGGAAACTTATATCCTTATGTGAGTAATAAAACGTAGTTCTTCATTGTTACGGGTAGACTATATGTTTATTTATTTATTTTGGGTGATGCTATTTATAAATATTTCTGGATATTGTCAACCAATCAAATATCTATTTCTTTACCTATAGTGTATAAATATAGTTCTATTGTGAACTAAGGACGGATCTTATAATCATTTAATTCCAATTCTTATCTAACGTGTATAATGTTTGCACTATTTTCTCTTATATATAGTCTCATATTTTAAAAAATGTTCTTTTCCATTTCTCTGCAATATACCTTGGTTTACAAACATATTGACAAAATGACCACATACATTAATGAACAACTTCATAGTCTACATTTATCAATACTTATTAACCCTGCCAAAGTATATTATATGGCGTTTTTCATTGTATTTTGTGTTTAATATATGTTATACGATATCCTCGAGATGTATGTGGTATATTTCTCTAACCTTACTAGAACCTTCATGAAATTGGATGTGTTTCAATCTCTTCCACGTGCTCATTGGTTGTTGTTCCATGATAATAGATTCAAACCCTAATATACACGATGGTGATCTATTCAGGTTTGAATAGTCGTTCACAATGTTTAGGATTATTGTGAAAGCTAATTACTACCCTCTATCATCAATTTCGCCATGTCATTTGTCATTTTGACTTGCGCAGACAATGCTCTATGAGCTCAATAGTTTTACATTTTTTCAAGGGTTAAAAATGGGATTTTGTTACCTAGTGCATCACTCGGTTATCAATGTTTATACCTTCAAGTATTTGTAGTTTTTATCCTGACCATCCAAATTGTACTCCCAACTAAACTTAGGGGTTCCTCTTACATGTTAAGTTCTCTTTTAACTATATGGATTTATATAATAAAGATAATATTTTTATGGTCTTCATTTGTAGTTTTTTCTCGTCGAATATATCGTTATGCAACCTATAGCTAATTTTAAAGTTGGTAGGAAGTGATTTGACTAGTGATTAGTCAATTCTTGGTTATGGGTTTATTTGAATGCTTATCCATTTCCTTTTTGACCCTGTGTTAGAAATGATAAATAGATCGATAGCTTTAGAGCACCGACTATCTGGTCTTATATGGTCCTATTCTTTTAATTTCTGAAACGATTTTGTGATTTTGGTTTTGAATTTCATGACAAATAGGTTTCATTAATACAAACTCTAATCCTATATGGGTTTCGGATGAGATATAAAAGGGTTGAAAAGTGAAAACCATACTTAGATAACTATAACTAGTGTTTACCTTCATAACTAATTTTCTTACCAATCTAGTTTTCTTTTATAAGGTGTAATTGCTTATTTTGTTTTCTTGTAGGTTTTATATTTCTTTAAATTATATTTAGTGTAGACAAAGCTTGGTTTCTCTCTCCGTACATCACTATTCGTACATCACTATTCTCTTGTTTATGTTTCTCTGTGTTGTATACAATGTTTCCATAGGCTTTTACCTTCATATCCTATATATAATTATACATTCTCTTTTTCCATTGAGTTAAACACATTTCTCATACTTGTATTATCATATTTGTTCCATTGCAGTTGATATGTAGAATTCATGGGTTGAGTCTTTCTAAAGGAAATTATGAAGCAACACTTAATTCTTTTACACAATTATCATATTTCCATTTTAGCATTGTTATAATCATATATTAAATATTGATTTTTCTTATTTCGTTCTCTACGGGTAATCATTCCATAAACCAATTAGGTTTTCATTTTTCCTTCGGTGTTTCTAATTATGTTTTACTTATACTGCTCCTAAGATATTTGGTTCCTTTACCTGGTCCGATGCTCCTGTACCTAGTTCTTGTGTTTGTGACTTCACTACCTGAATTCCATTATTTTTTTATACAATCTTAAATGTATTTATAGACCTACACTTCCATTTCTTGAATAATGTAAACTTCATGCCTTCACTCGTATAGATGTGCTATTATTGATAATCATTTTCATCATCTGGGTGGATATTGGCGCCCAAATGCCTATTCCACCTACACCTCTAGTCGGTTGCATCCATTTCCTTTCTTATTGCAAAATTTACTATTTTAGCACGTTTACTGGTCCTGAACATTCAGAGTAGTTTTTACCCCTAAGCGATGTTTTTTTGAGGTCTGCAGCAGGCCCATAGCCACAACCACAAGCCTACCATGAATTTTGTAGTACTCGAATAGAATTTTACAATGAGGTATATTACATGTGAAACATAGATAATATGAACAAGTTACCACCCCGGGAAGTTGGCTTCCCAACTAACCCAAACGGGGACCACAAACTATTTGAATTCCATCTCTTGGGGTTAGGGTTTTGGTTGTTTAGTGTTTTCCCTTGTTTTTAAATAATAAATATTCCCTCGAGACTCACTTTAACACAGTTTGAAGGCATGCAACCACGACATCTCTTCTTTTAGATAAGATGCCATAGCCTGAGATACTTTTATTTCCATTCTGTTTGTAAGCATATTTCAGTATTTAATATTGATGAAATGAAGTTTTATTTCTATTGCATATTTGTATTTATAGTTATATATATAATTTGTTCCTCCCTGTTTAATTTTAGATTAGTGGTATCATATTAGTCTGCTCTTTCTCTATTTTTCTTTGCATGTCCCTAACGAGGTCGGGATATAAGGAGTTAGGGCACAAACTAGTCGAACATTTGCAAGCCTGGCATTGTAAATCCCAATGGCCTCCCATGGAGGAAGAGAAGAAATATGATGGGGTAGGAGATCCTTTCTAAATATTTCTCCAAGAATCCGTCAATCGACGGAGGATTGCATTGATGTACAACTTTTCCCATATACTTCAACGGCTACCCAAGGGTGACACATCTCCCTCGAGCATCTACTTTGGAAGTGCCACACCCTTTAAGGTACAAGTTAACTTTGACATCCCCATATTTTAAGGTTGGATAGATGTGGACACCATAGACAAATGGTTAAATCTACTACAAGGATATCTTTCTGTTCATGATTTTTCTATATGGGAAAATATTAATTTTTCACTTCTTAAAGTTGTCCCCCACGTCAAGGATTGGTGGGAAACCTACTATGAGAAGAAGGAAGAAAGTACACCCTCACTATTTTTAGCCACCCTCATTTAAAATTCATTCTCGGATGCCATGAAGGAGCCGTAATACCCTATCAGGAGCTGTCATGATAAATACATAAAGTGGACCATATTGCGGTAGGGAAGGGACGAAGACATGCTCGACTTTACTAATTTTTTTCATACCCTTTGCACAAAGTAGTGTTTCAAGGATTTTGAGTGACATCTGATACTGAAGTACCGTGATTGCCTATGTAAGTACAACTAGGCTGAGATGGAGTTCTTGGACATCTCCTCGCTCGGCACAAGTATCGATATGCTATCAAGATTGAGTAAAAGTTTAAACAGAATATGCGAGACTTTGGATCTATGAATCTAAAGGAAGGGAAAGGTGCCCCCAAACCACAGATAAAAGGACAAATCCAAGGTTAATTGACCGAGGAAAACCTGCTGAAGCTGCAAGAAAATAAAACCACGATGAAGATAAGAAGGACACGGGAAAATGGTGTGACTTCCATAAGAGCTCCACTCATAACACGAGTGAGTGTCATGCCATGTAGTCACTCGTGGTTAAGATGAGGGCTTATGAATCAGATCCATGTTCTGACTTTGAGTGAGAACCTGAAAAGTGGAATGACAAAGGGAAGCAAATCATTGATGCAAATCCCAATTCCATCATGGGCACCACCAAGATCTAGAACAATGAGGCTGAAGATCCAGAGGAGGGTGAAAACCTCTTCCACTCACCGATGTGGGTTAATGGCTCTCCAATGCAATTCGTTGTGGACATTGGGAGCCAAAACAACCTCATTTCAGTAGAGGTCATGAAGTGTCTAAGCCTACCGACTACAACATATCCGTAGTCGTACACCATTGGGTGGCTTTACCAAGGATGAGATCTTCACGTTAGTTAGCAGTGCCACCTTCCCTACAACATCAAGCCCTTCACGGATGAGGTATTCTATGATGTTTCCCCTCTTGAAGTTTGTGATGTATTATTAGGAAAACCATACTTATGGAAGGGACATGTTGTATATGAGACTATACCTCGTTCTCTAATTATTACATTGGACAATAAGTTGTATGGGATACCAGAGATAGCCCCACCTATCGCCATCTCTTTGATCACTACAAAGAAATGGAGTAAGATCATTTCATAGACGAGGAATTTTTTTTCCCTTGTGATTATCCCATAGGGAAAGAAGAGGATTTTGGCCAAATCTTCTAGACATGGCTCCTCTACACATCAAAATCATATGGACAAGTTCATGGAGAGGTAGAGGGACATTTTCTCCTCACCTACAGGGGTTCCCTTTCATTTTGAGGTCAAGCACTTCATCGATCTGACCCCAAGCATGCCGCTACCCAATGGACAGATCTATCGACTTTGTGTTTTGGAGAACAATGAGATCAAGAGGAATATTAAGGAGATGTTGTAGAAAGGGAACTTCAGGCCAAACACAAAAGCCCATGGGAGCCTCACTTTATTGGTACAGAAGACGGATGGGACCTGAGACTCTGTATTGACTATCGGGCACTGAACAAGATTTTTGTACAGAATAGGTACCCAATCCTGCAGATTGATGAATGAACCATATCACGGAGGTAAAATATTTCAACAAGATTGAATTGATGTCTGGTTATGACCAAGTTCCTAGAAAACCCTCTGATGTGTGGAAGACTGCATTCAAATCTAAGGTGGGCCTTTTCAAATGGTTGGTCATGACTTTCGAGTTGACGGATGTTCTCGTAACCTTTATGATAATGATGGAAGATATTTTGCAACACTTCACCAATGAATTCATGGTGGTGTATTTAGATGACATCTTGATCTTTAGCCATACTTGGGAAGAGCACCACCACCATATTTGACAAGTCCTCCAAACACTGCAACAACACAAGTTGTGTGCCAGTTTGGATAAATGCACTTTTGGCATGACCCATGTTCAATATCTCAAGTACATCATTGATGAGCAGGGTGTGCATGTGGAGCCTCTCAGGATAAAGATCATTTGAGATTGCCCAACGGCAACCACTGTAGCAGATATCCACAACTTTCTAGGTCTTTCCAATTTATACTGCAATTTCTTGTTGGGGTTCTCTCATATCACATGGACTTTAAGTCAAGTCATCAAAGGGTGGAGAGAAAGAAAAGTTATGTTGATCTGAAACCCAAAAAAATGTGTTTGTCAAGTTGAAGCATCACCTCTGCTCTACACCGGTTCTCACATTACCATACCTACAACAACCATTTGAGATTAAGGCAGATGTCTTTGCCTATCCTATTGGTGCAATTCTTACTCAGTAGGGGCATTCAGTGGCTTACCATAGTGAGACATTTTTAGACACAGTCCAAAAATATCCCACCTATAACAGATAAATGTATTCCATTATGCAGGCATGACATCATTGGAAGCACTACTTTCTAGGCAAGGAAACGGTCATCCACACACAACACTGACCCCTGCAGTTCATACAAATGCAAGGGAAGTTGCAGAATGATATGCATTGAAAATGGTCTACACACATGCAACAATTCCATTTTAACATTAAATATAATAAGGGCATCATCAATAATGTTGCGGACTGCATCAACTAACCACTAGTGATGGCGCTTATCACTGTGTAAGATTCCTGTGGGAATGAGACTTCAAGGTGGTTGAATCTTTACTAGAGCGATCGAAAATTTGGTAGCACATACCAGACACTCCTACAAGGTAAGAAAGCTACAATTTTTCACCTCCAAGATGCACTGTTATGTCACCCAGGACAGATTTGTTTTCCTTCAAGTGAGTGTACCAAGATGATTTAGGAAGTGCACTACAATCAAGTTATTGTAAATTTCTAAGTAGAGAAAATAGTTGCAGTACTACAAAAATATTCTTACTGGCCAAACCTTCATTGGGATGTTGGGAAGTACATCCGATCCTACACTTCCTCTATCATTGCCAAACCAACAATCAAGAAGAAAGGCCTATATACTCCTCTTCCTACTCATACTCAACTTTAGAAATCCATCTCCATTAGTTACATGTTGGGCCTTCCTTCTAATAAGTACGACAATCACTACATTTTTATGGTTGTCGACAGATTCTCTAAGATGGCCATTATGGCAGCCCACAAGAAGAGTATCATAGCAGAGGGCACTGCTAAGCTCTTCTTTGATTGAGTGTGGGTACACTTTGGGATCCCATAGTCCATTGTCTCAGATCGAGACAGTAGCTTCCTAAGTGCATTTTGTTCAAGTGTCTAGTCAATGTTGAATACGAAACTTACAAAGTACACAAATTTCCACCCGCAAACTGACGACCAAACATAGGCCGTCAACGAGATGATTATACACATTCTACGCATGTACAACTCGAATCATCCACACATATGGGATTAAAGCCTCCCCTATGTCTAGCACATCTACAACATATCTCTCTGTAGCTCAATAGGCCACAACCCCTTTCAGGTAGGGCTGGGATTTCAACAATTATGCCCCATCAATGTGGCCATACTATTTGCAACCAGTCAGGGAGATTCAACTCACATCCAACCTGAAGCCGACAAGGATTAAAACTTCATTGAATGCAGTAAAAGGATCCCTTAGCGGGTCCATGATATATTGTACAGAGCCAATGCTAAGTACAAGCAATGCCCTGATCAACATCAGGTGTTGCACAAGCTCAAGGTGTGTGACAAAGTTTGGCTATATTCATGGAAGGTGCGCTACACTCGACCACATCGCAAGCTTCACCCACTCTGATATGGGTTATAAACCATCAAAAAGGTTGTAGGGGACAATTCCTTTAAGATCAACATTCCACCTTTCCATGGCCTACACCCACTATTCAATGTTGATTGCCTTCTGCCATACATTCCACCATTTTTGGGCACATCCGACATTAAAAAACAACTCAAACAAATAGAGTTAAACCTAGAATAGTTGGAACATGCCGCAAATAAACAAATTATTGACACGTAGATCAAGAAAATTGGCCAACAGAGGATCAAACTATATGAAGTTGTCAAAGCAAGCCAACTCCTTCATTAGGGAAAGTTGTTCACCAGGGACTAGGTTGAACAGAAATTTCCTCACATCATGGAAGCTCTACACATAATGGGTAGCATTACTTCCTAAGGAGGGAGGACTGATCCAGGTGGATATTGGTGGCCACCCACCTATTCCACCTACACCTCTAGTCAGTTTCATCAGTTTCCTTGTTTATTTCAACATTTACGTTCTTTAGCATTTTTTCAAGTCCTGAAATTTGGAGCAGTTTTGATCCCCTAAACTATGTTCTTTTCACTTCTATAGCAGGCTTCTAGCAATAGGCAAGGTCTTGCCACAAATACTTTAGTACTGATAGATGTCTCCAACAAGGTATCGTACGTGCCAAACGGAGATAATATGAACAAGTTATGACCTCGGGAAGTTCGTTGGCGAACTATCCCAACAGGACCCATAAACTCTTGGTGTTCCATCTGATGGGTTATGGTTTTGGTTTTTTATGGTTTTCCTTTGTTTTTCAATAATAAATGGGACCTTGAGCCTCATTGTAACATAGTTCTGAAGCATGTAGAATCCACATTGCTTCTTAGAGATAAGTTACCATCGCTTGAGCTCGTTCTACTTCCATTTTGTTTTGGGATCTAGGGGAAAATCTCTATGTATATGCGTTTCATGTGTTATGCTCTCACATTGTTTATTTTCTGTGTTTTAGAATTCGTATGCAACTAATCTCTATAAGTTGTTAAAACCTACAATATGAAGAGCATTAGGGAGCAAGAGTTGTTTTGGAAGGAATTTTAGAAGTATTTTAGATAAAAATACCTATCTTAGGCGTACTATGATAGCAATCCTAAGGATTTTTTTGAGATCAATTTGACATAGCAGTTACATGAAGAGAATTAAAAAAAAAATAGAATTAATAAGATGTGTGCTCTACCTCGAAGATGAGAAGGCAAAGGTTCCGAGATATATCAACAAGTTTCCATAAACATTCAATGATGAGATTTAGTTTGATAAGCAACAAATTATTGAAGATGAAATGAGAAAAATAATATATTACTATGAGAAATCCAAACACAAAACAGAATACGTGATCAAATGGAAAGAAAAAGGGAACGTTAACTTTAAAGGAAATAAGAAGGGAATTACAAGACATCAACCCAGAAAAAAGATTGTGAGCTTTATCCGTTATGCATTCTTTCAACTGGAGTAATAAGGTTTTGAACCGTTTGAAGAATTCTTGAATACTTTTGAAACTCCTTGAATCTGATGAGTTGAGTTCATTTCCAAGGATGTGACCCCACATAATCTTTCTTCTCAAAGAGTGTATCTAAAGTGTTTCAAACTTGATTTGGAGTGGTGCATGATTTGACATGAAATGACTAGTCTACAGAAATTGATAAACATAGGAGACCATAGAAATTGATCAACTATTTGGATTTTTCAATTGCAGAGTTTGATTCGATCTTTATTTCCATGGATATCCATTGCAAGCCTCTACATTTCAATTGAAGTAGAATTTTTGGCTTCCATTTGAAATAGTCATATGGCATGAAGAAATGAGAAAGGTGGAAACTATATTCTTTACGATAGCTAGCATTTTATAGTTTATGTTCTTTCTTCCTAGAACCCATAGGCTCCAATACCATGTGATATTGTAGCTGAACTTGTGATGTACAGGAATTATTCAAAAAATACATATTTGATTTACAAAAAGTGGACACTTTATCTAATGGAAGTGGACACTTTATCGGATGGGAGTTGGTTCCCATAGAATAATTTCTTTTATTTTTTAAACCATTAGAATTTAGTTTTTATGAATTTAGATATGAAAATCTATTGTCATTGCATTTCATAGTTCTGTTCTTTAAAAAAGTATGAAAATGAAAAAACAACTTGGAAAAAGGGAAAAAGAAATGGATAAAAAGATAAAAAGCCAGTGACTTTGGTTGCCCATTTTCTGGTGACAAAAACGGGATATTTCGGTTTTCTCTCTGCATACTCGGTAATGAATGGTGAAAATATGTATGGGAAAAAATGATAGTTTATTTTTGTCTCCGGGTACGGGTATTGAAGAAAAGAGATTTGTCTCGTACTCTGGAATGCTCTGTAAATTTATGTTATTGTAGTATTTCTAGTATGTTGTTTCAAACAACGAATTGAACTATCTGGAGGCCACCTATTCCCTTCGTGAGCCAACGTTCTCAGATCTTTAAACTAAGCAAAAGAAATTGATGTTCTTTTAAAAAACTGCATGCGAGGCAATTACATCTGTTAGCCTGATCTGATGACGTGTACGTGGGTAAAATTCTCTACGACTGTTAAATTTCTTTGAAGTTGACCGAGGCCGTTTCAAATACGACAAAAAATACAACCACTTATTAACTACTGTTCAAAGTGATATCGTTCAAAATTTAAGGAATAATGGAGGGTCAGTCATAGTGTGACAAAGTTTACTTGCCAAGCGGGCAGTCTTAGCAGCAACGTCTGTATTGTTCTTGAGTGCGGTGACTGTTTCATATCTGCGTTGCATTTGAGTTAAGAACGAGGCTAATTCACTACAAAAGCATGGAAAGGATTGCCTACATTACATGGTTGGTAAACAAGTGGTTGGTGGATTGTTAGAGGACAGGACGCGGTGTTCCTGTTGTGCGTTAGAAAATATAAAGTAGCTTGCATCAATTGGTATAGATAGGATGTATATAGAAAATAATGAACAAAATTTTAAAAGGAAAAATAAAAAATATTGATAAAGAAAAAATAAATCATGAGAAAATAAGATTCAATAAAATATATCTTATATCGCTGAACTAATATAGTATTAAATTTAGAAAAATGTGAATATGCATTTAGAAAAACTGACATTTAATTTTAGTTTATTTGATTATACCGTTACTTAAATATGTGATATAAATAGAACTTAGTCAAATTTGTACATGCACTTGTAGAGTGCCCTCTGAGTAATAATAACAAAATTGTCATGCTTTACTCAATAATTTAACTCAAATATAAATAAATATATATTATCTCCAATAATATACAACATTTAATAGCGAATATTATAATGTAAAGTAATTATTATTTATCAACTGAAGGGGTTAAAACGTTATAACCATAGCTACAACGCGGCCATCGGCCCATCTTACTAGAGTATTCGACATTGAAAATATTTCTTTAGCTTGTGAGCAGTAAGTGAGCGTGATTCGTCGCATTACGATGAGTGGAGACGTCGTTGGCCAAGCATCAATATTGCGACGTGGATTTGGGTAGAACCAAATAATCACCAAAAAGAATTTAAGTTAAAATTTCAAACCATATAATAGTTCGAGACTTTGGTTTCAGACACATAGCCAACCAACAACAATTAACTTTTAAACTTCTTTTATAAGCGGATAGAGTACTGCGACGGGGACTTAAAGTTCTCCCTCATAACACATTTCTTACGGAAGCCACACTTCGCAGATCACGATTCCACATTTTAGAAGCCCTACTATTACTTTTCGATAGTTGCAGATGTTTATAACGGTCTAGATTTGTTTTATTCCTGGTTTATCATGAGCTGTGAGATCAAATTTTTCGAAAGTTTTTAATTTTTTTGGACATGATACATAATAGGGTCAAAGTTAAATAGATTTTCAATTATTTATATTATTTTATGAGTTGATATTAAATTTTTAAATTTTTAAAAAATATTATTTTAATAACCAACAAAATTACTCATCATACTGAACTATAAAATATACCTATCCACACATATCCCTCATCCCTCAACCATACATTCTCGCCTTTAACATCATACCCTAACATCTAATTAGTAAAGTTATACTGTATTATCCCCTTCATTCCAAATCCGAACTCAGTTTTCTTAGTGGATATATCCCTCAGCCATACATTCTCCATTTTAACATCATACCCTAACATCTAATTAGTAAAGTTATACTGTAATATCCCCTTCATTCCAAATCCAAACTCAGTTTTCTTTCAAGTTAAAAAAACAGCAATCTTTCATTGAATAAAAAGATGGTTACATGGGCATATTTCTGAAGTGCATCAAAGTCCCAAATAATCTCAGGATATGGGATTGTGAAAACAAATCCGAACTTAGTTGCGCATGATTAGGTTCAGTGTTTGTGCCCGGTACTCCCGTATAAATAAAAAACATTCTACGCCGTCTACATCTTCCATTGCTAACGTTTCGGAGGTTGATAATATGACAGGGTGTAAGATTCCAACATCAAATCGTATCTTGATCTCACATATGTAGAGCACGTTTTGTTGCAGGATGAAGAAACGGCTCAACCCTGTCACTGATACCAGAGTCTCCAAGGTATAAGTACACGCACCATCCTCATATTCTTTAAATAACGTCACTCGCATTCCTATATCGCAGGAAAACAGCGTATTTTCATCACTCCAAATATATATACATAATTTCCAGGGATGTGCGTATTCGTTTGAGGGAATGATGTACGAAATTTTCATATAGAATGTATATACACGTTGTAAGAAAGTGGTTGACTGATGACTTTATAGATACAGCGATTTCTGTCGCTGACTTAATATACGTGTCTGGTTTAGCAGAATTTTCGAGATCTCTGGAGATTTTGAAACAAATATAATTATGCTATTAAGCAGCAGCTGTTCTTGAAAGTTTGGAGCAACGCCCGCTCAGACCGCATGGCCTTTAATCCCGTAAGAAGCTAAGGATTTCGAGGGAAGATTGCCGTGGCTTTTGAGAAAAAATGTATTGCTAAGCGGCTCATCCTTAATTTCACACCGTGCTTTATAAAGTTGTTCTTGCAGGTCTAAAAGAAAACATTAGATTTGACTGTTATGTGTAAAATTGGGATTGAATTTTGTAATAGATTGTGTAGTTTAAGTAGTTTCGTGAATAATTCTCGCCTAAAATCAAGTTCTCATATGCAAGTTCAGTTAACTGAGTTAGTTGTTTATGTCATTTATCGAAAAATTACAAGAAGTATAATGAAAAACATATAAATATGTAAACGACAATTAATTTATATTTATGCACAAATTTAACATAATACTGTAAACACGTTTTTGCATAAAAGAAAATTAAGTTTTCATAGACAAGTTATAACGGACTCGCTTGTTTCATTTATGAAAAAGTTGTAAGTAATATAATACAAAACATATAAATATAATGAAGGAACATATAAATGGGTAAAAGACAATTAATTAATTTTTATCAAACTGAATCGTAAACACGTATTTGGATAAAAGAAATTTACAGAGTCAGTTGGAATTTGGTTTAAATTGAGCTAAAAAAAAATAAAAAAAAAAATTGTAAAGATAATTTTTAATTGTATTTTTGTTGAAGTTTAACAACTATAACTTGGATTTACAAAAATCTTTGCCGGATTTTCTAAATTTCTATAACTTACCGTGGTGAAACTATCACAAAATTTTGGTTCGGGCATTCAGTAAGCAGTGTTCGAATTTTGTTGGGTATTTTTGTTGCAATGGGAAAATACTAAAACCAAACATTTACTGAACACAGAGTCAATGCTCTGTTTTTCCTCTACTCCAGGATCTTTTGTGCACAGGGAAGCCTTAAAAAAAATTACTTAACAGAGTATTTCACCACCATAAAGATTTCCATTCATTAAAATAAACACACTAATACATATTCATCCTCTTTGCTGTGAGGGATTTACCAACAACAACATTAAACCAAAACTCTGTTTTCACCTGAGAATTTACTGAGACATATTCATCCTCTTTCACTCAGAGGGATTCACCAAAACATTACAAAAGAAATTACTCTGTCTCCTTTGAAATTTTACACCACTGTGTGTAGATATTTCATTTACATTCACTGCTGTGTGAAAAACAAAAATTACAGGGATTTACACATTTACCTTTTCACTGCTGTGTGAAACAATTCATGGTTTTACACAAAACTACCCCCTGGTTTTCTTCATTCACTTCATGGCCTTCTCCTGCTATGCGATCTTTTTCATTTCTTACATTTCACTTACAAAAAAAACTTTACACTGTTGCGTTTTCACCATGGTCTTCATTTGCTGCAGCGTTTCATACCATTTTCCTCACAAAAACATTTCAACCCAAACAAAAAATTATATTCATACTCCTGTGCGTTCCTGGTTTTCATTCGCTGCAGTGAACTCACACACTTCAGCTTCCCGTGTGCAACTCTCTATTAACTTGGAGTCAACGCACCCATACGATCCATATGGAAACTAATAAAAAACTTACATTACATTTTCCGCCCATACTCAATAAATATTAGGGGCCATAAAACATTAAATACATTACCAAAACATGTCATAACATTAACTTTAGAGTATGGCCAAATTAATACTCCACGCATTTAATTTAGTTTTAGCAGACCCCGTATGCACCTTCCTCGCGATCGGACGGCGAAGAAACTTGGCTTTAATCGGACGCATATCGGATGGGGGTTGTTGACCGACATTTATCGTCCGATAAATGTCAAAGGGTGATGTCACCCCACCTCCACGCCTCTGCTCCAGGTTTTATCGGAGCCGATCACTGGGATATTCCATCGCCGGAAAGCTGGTGCGATAGGATTCAGGCGGCCGGAAAACTCTGGTTTGCAACTGTGGTTTCCCGCGCGCGGTTTGTGGTATTGCAATGGTGGTTTCGGGGGCTGTTTTCCTGCATGGCAGTTGGAATTAATATTCCAACACTCCCCTTTAATTTCAACTACTGGGCATTCGGTCATACCCAGACACTTCCTCAACTCCTTGACATGCTGCTGTTACAAAAGAGTCTTCCTCTTAACAGAGGGATTTACCACTGTCTATGCTAAAAAGCATCTTCCTCTAAACTAGAGGGATTCACCTGTATGTGCCAAAAAAAACATCTTCCTCTTCACAGAGGGATTCTCCAAAGACAACAAATCTTCCGCTTAATAGAGGGATTCACTAACACTGCTTCAGATGCAGTTCCACAAACAACAAAATAGTCTTCCTCTTAATAGAGGGATTAACCTGAAACTGTGCTTAAGAGCACCTTCCTCATGATAGAGGGATTCAGCATAACAATGTGCTGAAGAACACCTTCCTCTCGACAGAGGGATTCACCTGTGACTATGCTGAAAAGCATCATCCTCTTGATAGAGGGATTTACCATGTGTATGCTAAAAAGCATCTTCCTCTTGACAGAGGGATTTACCATGACAATGTGCTGAAAAGCACCTTCCTCTTTAACAGAGGGATTCACTTAAGAACTTCACTTCCTCTCACGGAGGGATTAATGCCAAACACTGCTTTAGATGCAGTTTCAAAACAAAACATTCATTGCACTGTTGTGCATACTCACTACATTGTTCTTTTATGCTGCTGCATATTCTCTGCTGCACTGTTGTGCCATTCTCTTTGTTGCGTCTACCCCACACTGCTGTGTCTACACTTGCTGTTGTGTTGCTGCTCTTCATTTACATTTCTTTGCAAACTCTGCATTGCTGTGCATTCTTCAAAGACAGAATACTTTGTCTTTTCTGGAACAATTACTCTGTCCCACCTTACAAATTTACACTGATGTATGTAAACATTTCTTACATTCATTGTTGTTGCATTTCAATTCAATGAACAACACATTCACTATACTTACATTTATTGTTGTAAAGGAAAAAATTTCTTTTACATCTGCTGCTGTCCATTACCTTTCATTTCTTCAACAAAAACTTCAAGCTGCTGCATTTTCTTATTTGCATTGCTCTGTAAAAACACATTTCTTCACTCTCTCTTAGTTCTGGTTTCATTTTCTTCGCACTACTGTGCTTCTCCTTCTTGCCATCACGCTGCTGCCTTTTCTTATGCACTGCTGTCCATACCCATAACCATAGACTCTGTCATCCCTGGGTTTTTATTTGTTGTTGTATTGCCTCTGCAATTTGCACTGTGGCTGCCTTTTGTTTCATCATACTGTTGTGTGCCCATACACTAACTCTTTACTCTCCATTACTTACACATAGAGGGAAATCATCCTCACGCTGTTTTGCGCTGCATTCTCCACACAACAAAAATTAACACGGGCTGCTGCCTTTTCTTTTTATACCCTTGCTTCACACAATCTTAGTCTTCATTCATTTTTTTTACTCAATGCACTGCTTTGCAATTCCTTTCATTTTTCTGCTGCCACACATTATCATTCACCCATGTGCATTAAAAATATGCTGTCACTGTTTCTCTTTATGCATTTCTTTGCATGCTGCATTGCATATGAAGAAAAACATTACATTTGCTTTACTGCTGTGTATTGTACTCACTCTGCTGTGAGTATGTTCTCTCACATTACATAGAAGGAAACTACCTTCCATTGCTATGCATTTCAATGTATGTGCTCCATAACAAAAATTCAAAAAACTGTTGTTTTATGTTCTATCTTCCCACTGCTGTGAGGGTCTCAATGCTTTGCATACTTTTCTTATTGCACTGTTGCACTTCACATTTGAGCGATGCCCCTTTTTCTTCTCTGCTTTTATGGCAGATTTAACTTCATATTTTTCCCTTATAAAAGGTCTTCAACAAAGAGTGACTATTAAGACAGTTCAGCAACAAAAATTACAAGCTCCCTTTAATGTGTGCTTGTCTTCTTTTGGCAGACTCTTCTAAAAACAAATTTAGATCCACTGGGGAGTTCAAGGGATTTTCAGATTCCTTTTCCTTCCTTCTCCATACTTGTGTAACTTTCTTCTTTTGCATGGGTCTAACTTGTGTAAGAGCCCATGTCAAGTTACAATCTCGTGCCCTATGTCCAATGTCATAACACTTGAAACATTCAACATTGTTCATGAATAAAAATTCATGATTTCTTCTTGTGAAATTATTTCTTGGAGATTGTCGGGGACCACAACATCTATCTCCATGAAATGCTCTACAGTCTTTTGCCATATGACCAAAGTTTGAACAAGAATAACAATAACAAAAAAATGAACTTTGGTACCTGGGAGATGGAGGTTTCCTTGATGTACTTCTGAAGCCTTGCTGCCTTGAGATCCTTTGATGATCACCATTGCCTCTTGCATCTTTGCCATCAGCTACATTTCTTCTTGGAGCTGGTTTTTTACTTGGAGCAGGATTTCTTCTATGACAGCCTTCATCTTTCTCCTTGCCTTTGCTGGAACTAGGAGCATCACCATTTCTTTCTGGCTTCTTCACATCTCCTTTGCTTAAAGCATTTTCATCCTTGTTTGAGCATTCACCTACATACCCAAGTCCTGATTTATCAAATGGAGATCTGTGATCGCTGAGCATGTCATCCAAAGCTTGAGAGCTCTTCATGATCTTGTTCATCCCTTCAACCTTCTTCCTGAGAAGGACAATCTCTTCTTCTAATCTTTCACACTCATCATTCTTCTTTGTAAGCTGTCCCTCAGTTTCTTCCTTGCTACGAGTAGCTTCAGCTGCTACTATTTTAGAAGAGATTATATATGACTTCATTTTGGAGATTTCTGCTTGATTGCTCTCCATTTTCCTTTCAGCTTCTTGTGCCTGCTTCTTGGCTTCTTGTGCCTGCTTCTTGGCTTCTTGTAGCTCAGACTTAAGGGAGGATACCTCTACCTTGTACTGTCCAATCTCTTCTACAAGTTTGTTCACTCTCTTGTGCCTCTGTTCAAGTTGACTTGACAAGGCATCTTCCTGCTTCTTTTCTTTATTCAACTGATTTGTCATGGATATGACTTCTTCATGATGCTTCCTTCTGCTTTCATCAAGTTCCTTCTTAAGCTTGGCAAGCTCTTCATCCTTTTCTTGCACTTGAAGCTTGATGAGGTCAACCTTTTCATTTTCAGCTTCTATGATGGGTTTAGAATTTTCTTCTTGATTCATGGTCATAGTCAGTGCTCCCTTTGCATGAAGGTCATGAAGTCTGTCCCATATATCCTTCGCTGATGAATATTTTCCTGGATTCTTCTTTACAGAATCAGGCAGCCCATCCAAGATTGTCTTTGCTGCTTTTGCATTGTACTCCTTCGATTCTTCATCCATTTTGCTATCATCAATCACTGACTCCCAAATTTCAATGCCTTCAGACTTTAAGAAAATCCTCATTTTTATTTCCCATATATCAAAGTCCCCATCGAACCTTGGAGCCTCAAATAAAATGCTTTCAAATAGATTGTCTTCTATTTTAACAGAGGAGGGAGACACAACCTTAGGGGATTTGGACACTTTCTTCTTTGACCTTGCCATTTTTAACTATTTTTAAAATCCCTGACTGTGTTTTTAAAATGACTTACTGTTTCTTCAACAGCAACTCAAAAACTTGAGAAATACCTGAATCCCTTTGGCTGAAACTTTACACAGCTGGAGAAGCTTTACTGCTGCTGCAACAAGGGTCTTTCCTTCAGCTTCTTTGACTCTTCAAAGAGCATGAACCTGCTCTGTCACCATCAAAGAGCCTGGACTAGCTCTGGTACCACTGTTGGGTATTTTTGCAATGGGAAAATACCAAAACTAAACATTAACTGAACACAGAGTCAATGCTCTGTTACCTTTGCTCCAAGATCTTTTTGCACAGAGGACCCTTTTAAAAAAAATAGTTGAGAACAGAGTATTTCACCACCATAAAAGATCTCTATTCATTAAAATAAAATGACTGATATACATTCATCCTCTTTGCTGAGAGGGATTTACCAAAAACAACATTCAACCATAACTCTGTTTTCACCTGAGAAATTACTAAGACACATTCATCCTCTTTCACTTAGAGGGATTCATCAAAACATTACATTCATCCTCTTTCACTCAGAGGGATTCACCAAAACATTACAACAAAGATTACTCTGCCTCCTTTGAAATTTTACACCACTGTGTGTAAATATTTCATTTACATTCACTGCTGTGTGAAAACAAAAATTACAGGGATTTACAGATTTACCTTTTCACTGCTGTGTGAAACAATTCATGGTTTTACACAAAACTGCCCCCTGGTTTTCTTCATTCACTTCACTGCTTCTCTGTGCATTCCTTTTTACAATTCTTACATTACCCAAGAAAAGGTTTTTACGCTGCTGCTGCTGCGTTTTACCATTTTCTCATCAAACATTTCAACCCACAAAAATATTCATGCACACTCCTGTGCGTTCCCTTCTCTCTTTTCTTCGCACTGTTGTGCTTATTTCTCCATTGCTCTCACTTATGCTTTGCACTGCTGTGCATGTTTCTCTATTGCTCTTACTTGCTTCGCACTGCTGTGCGTATTTCACAATATCATTACGATATGACTTACCAGAGGGAGGACTTACATCCCATACTTCCGTAAAAAGAAGACAGTGGAAATTAAATGGTTTCACCTATATTTTTCTATGCCCATACTCCCGCTCAAGAAGAATTAAAACTTCACCATACCAACCACAGTAAATATCATTTACTGTCTTACTGAGATAAATGGCGGTAAGAAGACTTACACTTCACGTCAAAAATCCTTTCCCAGGCTTTTACTTCACCCATTATAAAATATGCTTTTGGAACTATATCGGGTCCAGGCTTTATCGCATGGCACACATATGTGCACCCATGCTTTCTGCCGATTGCGAAATCCCGATCACCACATGCCCGATACCACCGATATATATATTTTAATATATGCATAAAAATATATATAAAACGAGCCACTTGCGGACCCGAAAAATTATGAACCAAAATGTTGAACAGCAGTCGGGTCCACAATATCGGGTGAGAGCTTATCGCATGGGAAAGAGCTGACCACTTGGTTTTTGCCGATAGCGAAAATAATATGGACCCGATAATTTATCAAAAAAGGATTAATTCCTTCATCGGGTCCGGCTCATCGCAAATAGTAAAAACAACTTAATAAAGCTCCACTTCTATTTCGCCGATGCGATATGCCGATGCAATATCAGCTGATCGCTGAGGTTGCTGATCGCTGAATTCGCTGGGCTGAATTGCTGGGGTTGCTGGGATCGCTGCACGCTGAAACACTCACGCGCAGTTGGAATTACAATTTTCAACAAGCCAATCCATTGAAAACGAAAGCAGGTACAGGAGGACGAGGCAGACGTCTCCAATTGCTGGTGCCCGGAATGCCTATGGAAAGATCCAACATATCCCCTTTTCGATGACAACAGAAGATGTTCCCACAAGTATTCACAATAATGATGTGATGGGGCAAAGGAACTTTGTACATGTCTAAACAGCGTTCTTCTATAACCCAAGAATCCACGTCATCTTTTGAATTCCAATGGATCTGAATCAGAAACCCAGAGGTGGAACACAGCGACCAAATTGGAACAAGTCCTTCAAAGGTATCACGGGAAGACAGTAGATATTTCCACTGTTTGCACACAGTTCTCATTTTGCCAAGAACCCTAATGGGTAGCCTCGCTAAAATCCTATACAACAACTCTTCTGGGAGCCTTTGCCATATTTCAGCTTCCATTGCTACAATGTTTCTGTTTCACAGAAAATATAAGAAATATTTTTCTTCCTGTTGAGGTTGCAACTCTTTCTGAACCTCCCCGCACTTCTGAACCTCCCAAAATTTGTCCCAAGGCCAGAATAAGCACTTCTGAACCTCCCAGCACTTCTCCGCAGTCCGCTCTATTTCAAAATCCAGAATTTGTCCCGAGGGCAGAATAAGCACTTCTGAACCTCCCAGCACTTCTCCGCAGTCAGCTGTATTTCAAGATCCAGAAGTTGTCCCAAGGCCAGAACAAGTGCTTTTCCTTCACTGATTATATTATAACAAGTTTACCATTTAATATAGAATAACTAGATATTAGGTTTAATCTATATTATTTAGATAAGGGAGTACCCATATTTTTATAGGAGTCACACTAAGGCATTTTTATATGGGAGGATTCACGTTTTTAACTATCAAGGTCCATTTATATTATTATTTTTCCAAATTTTTATATGGGAGGATTCATATTTTTAACCATCAAGGTCCATTTATATTATTTATTTTGCTAAAAATGTGTTGTTAGTGGTATTGGAGTAGATTAAAATATTTTAGAAATAGTTTGTTTTTTAAAAGCAAAAATAGATATAAATAAAAAAAATGTAATTTATTTGTTTAATTTTATTTTTAAATTAAGGAAAAATGGTTTATGGGGTTTCGAATAAATGCTGATTGAGTGTTTTTTGGGTGTTCTCTTAAGACACTCCTTGATATGTGGTATAGGTGTTTTATTAAGCACTCCGTGTGTGGTTGAGTGTTCTCTTAAGGCACTCCTTGGTGTTAAGTCACCGTTTTAATTCTTCCAATAGAGTCTAGATTTATTTATTTTTTAATTAAATGGGTGAGAAGGTTTTATTTTTATTATACCCATGTTTATTTTGGAATAGGGATTTTAAAATTCTAATTTAATTATCAATAATTATTAGGTGGATTACATTCATGTTTATTTTGGAATGGGGGTTTTAGAATTTTAATTTAATTATCAATAATTATTAGGTGGATGGTAGAGATTTAACCTCTATGGAATATGCTTAAATATTCATAATAGTATTCACATATCGAGGGTTAAAATTTATCTCCAAGTTGGTTATGCTATTTTTGGGCAAAGTGCTTTACAGCTAGTATAAGGTAGATAAAAGAAAATATAATATACATATGACATTAAAATGTATAACATATAAATAGTGCTTATAAATTAACATTCATTTTACCATATAAATTAAAATAATGATTCATAACCATCTTTAAATTTATTTTTAAAAAAATAAAAAATAAAATAAAAATAATAATAATAATAATAATAATAATAAATAAATAAATTATCATGGATATTATTAACTTCTAAACAGGTTTTTTTACAATACCATGGGCCAATACTAAGAAGAGAAAGATAGAGAGAGAGGGAGAGGAGGGAAGAAAATCATAATACCATGGGCTAATACTATGGTTTATCAATACCATGGGTCATCTAGGCTTTTGATTATTATGTTCTCGATCTAGGCTTTTAATTATTTTGTTACAATATTGTGGGCCAATACCATGACTTATGAATACCATATGCCCAAAAACCATAACTTTTTTCAAAATCAAAATATTTTACAAATACTTTATTTTAATTTAGTTTTATAACACTTTTTAATTAAATCTAAAAGAAAAAAGGTTATAATTACTTTTGAGGTATATCTAAACCCTCCATCCCCAAGTCTATTAAAAGAATTCGCGTAGAAATTAAATCGAGGTTTTAATAAATTAAAATTGAGAATACTTTTATATATACATATGTGAGATGTATACAATATAAATAATATTATAAATAACCAGGATAGATGCATCTTAACCAAGGATCCAAACAAAGAGGGAAAGCAAAGTGGCTAACAATGATAAAGGTAAGATAGTGCATGATTCTTTTAAGTTTATTATTATTGTATTTTCTTTGAAATGATCCATACAAAATATAGGTTTAATATTTTACAATTAATTATGTTTTTTTTTTTAGATACTTTCTTAAATACAATACAATGGGATCATATTTAAGAGAGAGAGTGAGATGGAGGGTGAATAGAGTGGGGGAGAGACACATAGAGGTGGGAAAGAGAGGGAGAGAGAGGAGTGGGGAGAGAGGAGGAGAGGGAGGGGGGAGAGATGGATTTGGAGGGGGAAGAGAGGGAGGGAAGAACAAATGCATTGAGAGATAGAGGTGGAGAGAGAGAGGGAGTGATAAGGGAGAGAAGAAGATGGAATGAGGGAGAGAGGAGACAAGGGAAGAGAGAGAAAAGGAGAGGATAGAGATAGTGAAAGAAGGGGAAGAGAGACAGGGAGGCATATATATGGAGGGGGGAGAGAGGGGGAGAGAAACAAGGAGAGAGGGAGCGAGATATTGACATAATTGGAGGGTGGAAAGAGAGAGAGAGTGATGGGGGGGGGAGATAGAGGGAGGTGGCAGAGAAAGGGACAGAGAGGAAGGAAGAAAGAGAGGACTTGAGAGAGAGGAGAGAGTGGAGGGGAGAGAGATGGAGTTGGAAGGGGAGGAAAGATATGGAGAGAGAAAGGTCGAGAGGGAGAAGGAGTGACAAGGGAAAGATAGAGAGACGGTGAGGGGGAGAGAGAGTGCGTTTGCAGGTTGATATAGATAGAAAAAGAAGGAGAGACCAAGGCAGATAGAGATATAGATGGAGGGGGTAAGAGGGAATAAGAGAGAGAGAGAGAGAGAGCATGACATGTGGTAAGGGGGTTGAGATAGAGAGACAAATAAGGAGATATGGAGGGAGGTATAGATATAGATGGCAGGGGGGAGAGGGAAGAAGAGAAAGATAGAGAAATGGAGGGAGAGGCGAAGAGACAAAGACAAGGGAGAGAGGGAGCGGGGAAGAGAGAAGGAGAGAGGGAGAGGGAGATAGACAAGGAGAGAGGGAGGGAGATAGACACAGAATGGAAGGTGGAGAGAGAGGGAAGAATAAAGAGACACACAGAGACAAATACAAGCATAGAAGTTAGATCTAGAAAGTAATGAATATTTTTGTTTTTCACTAAAATAGATGTATTGATTTCAGTGTAGTTTTTTATTTCTAATCATATTTTATCACTTGCACTAAATGCATTGATTTCAATGTAGATGTCGATTTCTAATCCTATTTAATACCTTACACTAGATGCATGCATTGATTTCAATGTAGATGTTGATTTCTACTCCTATTTGATAGATGCATTAGTTTCGATATAGATATTGATTTCTAATCCTATTTGAACGCTTACACTAGATGCATTAATTTCATTGTAGATGTTGATTTCTAATCCTATTTAATACCTTAAATTAGATGCATTGGTTTCAGTGTAGATGTGTATTTTTAACGTATTTAATACCTTACACTATACGCATTGATTTCAGTGTATATGTTAATTTCTGCTCCTATTTGATTACTTGCACTAGATGCACTGGTTTTAGTGTAGATATTGATTTCTAATCCTATTTGATTGCTTGCACTAAATGCATTGATTTTAGTGTAGATTTTGATTTCTAATCCTATTTAATTGTTTGCACTAGATGCATTGATTTCAGTGTAGATGTTGATTTTTGATTTGATGCAACTAGATCTATAATGTACATAAATTTCAAAGTATTTGGATTAATAGTGTGCATTGATTTCAGTGTAAGCACATCTCTACCCCCTTCATCTATATCTCCATCTCCCATTGTCTCTCCTTTATCTCTCTATCTGACCCCCCAAACATATGTTGAAAAATGTAACTAGGTTCAGTCTTCATAATGACATGTAATTGTGATGATGTAATAAAAGGAAATAAAATTATTTTTGATGGGTTTCATGAGCAAGAGATTTTATTTGTTAGTGGCTCCCATTGAGAGCTTTAGGATTTATCATTAATTCAAAGAGTCAATGTCATGTATGAAGAGCTCTTCTTGAGCATGAGTCAATGTATATGAGTATAGGAATATGTCTAGATAGCCCTCCAACAAAAGGAACTTGTCATCCTCTTCAAAGTCGGACTCCAAACTATCTAGAATATCTCATGTTAGCTTACATCAATAGACACATCCGTTCGTACTATCATATCGGCTTAATATATTGGACATACTACTATATATACCTAGCTAGGATCTTTGCATAAGTATAGTTTAGAACTCGAATCCTTCTGTAGTTTCAAAGGGAAATCATAGTTAAGGATTTTGGATGTCACAGTGAAGTATTTTGGAGGTTTGTCCACAATACAAAATGCAAATCATCTACATTTCAGTGGAGGGTACAATTGGAAGGTTACAAGATCACAATTCTATGGCGAAAGGAATTTAGATCCCTCTTGAATATAGACTATAGTGACAACAAAGATTAATCTATGGTCAACAGCCTTCAGATATCCTCTCTGAGTTTTCATTGGTGATGATTAGTGGAGCATCTCTATGATTTGGATGTGAGAGCAGAGCTCAATCTATCAGACAAGAGGAAGAGATTGGATATCTAAAGGAAGAATTTGGATCTCTATACAATTCATGTTCCAGTAACAACGACGAAGATGACACATTTTGTAGGGCACCACAACCATAAATTTCTATCCTATGAAGGACATGACAGCAAGAAGAAGATCTTGATAAGGTGGTGATGTGGAGATGCAGAGAAGGTCGTGTTGGATACCTATACCAATAGGTTTCATATTTCATGATTGGCTATAAAAGGTCCAAATATGCTCTGCTTTGATAAGGCAAAGATCCCATATTTCCATAAGGAGACAAGGTGTGTCTGAAACTTGATTGGGACTCAATTTTGATGGATGGTCCAACAGCCTAATCTGGATCATGCCATATTTTCAATTTTTGTTGTAGAATAGAGAAAGAAATCTGTCCAAACCGTTTAATCTTGGCAGATCAGTAGCTAGGTAGAGAAACTAAGGTTCCCAACTGCTTAATCTGGGGCCTTGGAAGGAATAAGGGTAGTACTAGATAGGAAATGAAAGGAAAAGCCAATGAAAAAGAAAAGGGCATACAAAGGGTTTGCAAGTCCAAGTGCACCCTCCAAGAAGGAATAAAAAATGATAGGTGAACTAGTGGGGTAGGTAGATGGGGTTGCAGAAGTGGTGTCTCTTTCAAGGCCAAAGTTGCTAAAACATCTACAGGAGAATCAACATACTGGAGCATGACTAACTTCCCTGTTTTCATTTGTATATCACTCATTATTAACACCCTTTCCCTACTTGTGTAGATCAGAAAAGGTTATTGCTTTGTCATGTTCTTATGGCCTTAAAAGCCACATTTCTTGTGCAAAAAGTCTTTTCATTTTGATCTACTCTTTACACTGAGTTATTTTCAAGAAGACTTGGGTGTACTGATCCTCATCCATATTCCCCCCCCACATTAACAGCTAATCCTACTATGTAATTCCCCTATCTCACCCTTCCCTACTAGTATTAACACCATGGTGTATAAACCCCAAAATTTCTATAGATATCCCTCCCCAGGCACTATAGCCATATGGTCTGTTTAAAAAGGGAATCAAAGTGACACCTGGTCACTTTGATGAACCTCCCAGGTCATCTCCTCTCATTCCATGACATTTTTCTCATACAGCCCTCATTTGCAAAGAAAAATCATGATAAAGCCCCTCCTACCCATAACACTTTTTCAAAAGAAAAAATGATAAAACCCGAAAAAACCATAAAACCCAAAGTTCCCCGCCCAAATATTTAAATCAATATGTTAATTGCCCGGCGGGCCCCTTCCCAACCTGCACGGCCTGTCGGAGGACCCGCCAGCCGTCCGATCTCCGCCGGTTAGATCCAAGGGTGGGCGGTCAATCTTGCGCCCCGATCTGTCGACCTTTAGCGTCCGGGGAAAGTGGTTTTGAGCCCGTACGAGGACGCGTGGCGGGCGCTGAGGTTGTTCGGAGCCCTCTCCCCGTTACCGCCTTTGCCCCAAAGGTGGTGCGGGGAACCCGCTTACCACCATCCGGCTTACCGCCCTCCCTCCCACGGCACTCCAACGCCATCCTGACATCACCTTACTTTGTCCGCCCCCGTGCCCCGTGGCCCTCCACGCAGCTCTGCCACCACATCAGCCTGCCACCATGTCCTGCCACCCTGGCTCTCACGTCAGCACCACGTCACCGCTGTACGACGGGCCCACCATGACGTCATGCTGACGTCATCGGCGGAAAAGCGCCAATAGCGGCTTTTTACGAAATTCAACATTATAAACGGCCAAATAGGCCGTTTTAAGTCATTTTTATGTGTAAAAGAAGGAGCCGTTGATAACCAGCTGCCGCGAAAATTGTCTTCCAGCCAACAAATTCAAAGGTTCCAGCCGTTGCAAGTCCACAATTCCATTGTGCTAAGCCTCCCCAGCCCGGCTCGCAAGCGTCCAAGCTAATATTTCCAGGTATTTAGCCGGTTTCCCACTTCGCCCATGCATTTCAATTCTCTGTAAAAAATTCACCACTAAGCACCAGTAAAACTCTTCGAATCCAGCTCTGCCTATCACACAAAATCAACCCAAGTAATCTGCAGCACCCTTTAAACCCCAATTCGACAGAAGAATGCTCTTTCGCGGGCTAAAGACCCCGAAATTCCCTCGAGGTACTAGGCATTGTTCCCTTTTGCCAAGTACAGGCCACCTGTTGTCACACCAAAGAAGCCTCACTAGCTCTGCAATCTTTCAGTAACAATTCACATCCCTGTGAATTTCACAGCAAAACACAGAATCCAGCTTGCATTACTCCCTGAAGAAAAGCACACCTCACTGTATCAACAGTTGACCTGCAGCCAAAAAACTCTTTAAGGACTTGTCAAACCACTGCCCCTATATCTACAGATTAGCTTCTGTCATGGCATCTCCTGCAACTTCATCCATCAGTGTGGCCTCACAGAGTCAAACAAATAAAGAGCTGGAGGCCCTGCCATTAGTAGACAAGGATGGTCTCATTGGAGACTTTGAAGGAAACAGGGACTTTGTGCAGACCTTCAGTAGACTAAGGGAAGACTACAAGGATGGGCATGGTACACATGGGGTCTGGGAGTCAAACCTGCCCTATTACTGTCTCCCAGCTGTGAATGTTTTCCCCGAAATCATTCACCTCTGTGCTGAACACTATGATGCCCAGCACAGAGCTGTCAGCACCCCATCAGGGAGGATCCTCTTTTACATCAATGCTGAGTCCATAAACAAAATGTTGCACTTTGATCAGATAGAGTTGCTGATCCCATTCTCCATGAATCATTTGATGGACGCTGGTGACAAGATGACCGGTGAAGAACTACAAAAGATCATCAGGAACTTCATGAGACCTGAGTG
>APFE031428430.1:0-21624 GCA_000404065.3 Pinus taeda
ATGAGCTCGGTTAAACAGGCGGTGTGCTCCGGATTCTTCATGGACGTGTCCTGCTCCCAACACGGTGAATAGGAGTTGACCTGGGATAGAGCAAGCTCTCGAGGCAGGTGGTGTTCCATGTAAGGCGTGTGCTTCCAACGCATTGGAGCGGAGAATCCTGGTTGGTAGAGAGTGGACGGATGGATAATCGTTTGAGGAGAGGCTCAATGGTCCTTTGTTCGAGGGGAGGATTGTTGGGTATACGACCAATAGTCCCACATTGACTAGAAGTGGGGAGGATCATGGGTATATAAGGATGGACAAATATCTCCATTGGTATGAGGCCTTTTGGGTTAAGTCCAAAAGCAAAGCCATGAGGGCTTAGGCCCAAAGTGGACAATATCATACCATTGTGGAGATATGTGGTGTCCAGAATCCTTACAGTTTTCATATCATCTATCTCTTTTGGGATCATGACTTGAGGGACACTTTCATACAATAAGAAAACACAGTTCTTACTTTGCTGCATAAACTAGGTTTTCTTGATGAGTAGGTCATTACCTTTAAGTTTATTAGGATAAGTTGCAATTGTCATTTTTGATCTCTTAGGTCTTGTATTGATTTCAAATCACATCCATTCATGCACTTAGCCATTAGATGGTAATAGTTATGTTTTCTTCTATTTAATAAATACTTTCCATGTATAGTTTCATTTGTGTATAGATGCAGACAAGAATGTGTATTTGTGTAGGAGCTTCTACATTGTATGGAGACCTCATCTTGGTTTCCTCATCCAAACCTTATCCACCCATGCCACCAAATCCACTAAAATCTCAATCTAAATTCTTGGTTTATAAGACAAAATTGCCATTTCCATTGAGTAAACCCAACCATATTGAAATACTTGCATGAGCTTTGGGTAATGTTCGCCCCCTTCCTACCTTATTCTCCAATTATCTAACTTTCCCAAGCTTCATTCCACCTTCTAAACCACTTCCTAAGCTTTCAATCTCTTGCTGTAGTAAAACACAGTATCGTGTAGGAGAACTAGCACATCTTGTAGTTTTCCTATAGGTAATCCGTTAGCAGCCTATTTTGAGCCCGAATTAAGAAAAATCATCACTGAATCTAGGCTTAGGAATATATTTTACCTCCATTCCATGAAGACCATTCTAACCCTCTTCCTTCATACATGTATCCCCTGCCAAAGAAAAAGGAAATATTAACATTTTCATTCATAAAATCAATAGATAAATAAAAAGAGTTATTTTTATTCCCTAATTAGCACATGCATGCAAGCTTGGACATGTAAATTTTTGGTTGAGTCATGAAGGCTTGGACATGGAAACAAATTTCATATTTGCGGAGATCAAGAGTGGAGCAACTTGACCAAAGAGAAGAGTAGTGGATTTGAATCAAAGTTGGTAGAGAAACCTGAGGTGATGTTGTAATAACTGAGACACCATTAGAGTATTGCATGATTGATTTGATGATTTATGAGTTTCTCGATCTCTTCATGGACTTGGGCATGGAGAATTTAGTGGAGTTGATAGATAAAACTCACTTGGAGGACCTTATGATGACTAGGGTATGGGGCTGCCTTTGCTTGAATTGGGTGTGTTGATGGTCCTATGTACGAGAGGCAAAACAACTGGAAAATGTGGAGTATATTCTTAAATGTGATGATAGTGAGATATGTATGAGTATGTGATTAGAGTGTTTGAGAAATGATTGATGTCGGCATATACATGTACCATTTCCTCCCTCCACCAGTCCACCATTCATTTCCTCTCCCTCCTTGAACTAGCTAAAGCATCTTCCTCTCCCTCCAACATTCCTGTCACCCCTCTCCAACCCCTCTAAATCACTATATATTACACTCAACACACCAACCCTCACTCCCCCGACCCCTTCTCTCCCTCCCTCATTACTTCACCCCTCCCTCCACTCTAACCTTGCTCCCACCTACTGGTGATTGTATCTCCTCTTGTCCCACTTTCCCTCTTTCCCTCATCCCAATAATCCCATCCCTTCCTCTCTATATATTCATATACTCCATTCACTCCCTTTCTATCCCACAAATTTCCTCCTCTCCCTCTCCTTGTCCATCCTTCTCTCCTACCATTGCTTCCTAAAACTCCCCCTCATTTCTCTCCACTATTCCTCCTCTCCTCAATTCTATCCATTCTTCTCATTCTCCTCAATGGTCCCTACTTTACCATTTCCCTAGATCCATCCCACCCTCTCCCTCCTAGCCCATACCAACTAATCCATAATCTCCCTACCCCAAAAAATAAATAACTCCCTCGTCTCCCTCTCCCTCTCTATCCCACATTCCCTTCATTCTACATTCCCTTTTACAACTTCTTTCACCATGTCTTTGCCCCAACCCTTATCTTACACTCCTCTAGCTCATTCCCCATATCCCTCCAACACTCTCCCTTATCATTTCCTTCTCACCAAAAAATTACTAATTATCCCACTATGGTCCCTACTGATTTCCCTTTTTTTCTCCCTTCCACTAACTGCAATACACCTTAGATCCCTCTCCTTCTCCCAAGCCCCAACACAAACTATGAAATTTCCACCTCCTCTAGCTATATCCCTCTATATCATAATCTCTCTCCTTCCGATGATCAACTCCTATCCCTCCCCCTTATTTCACTCCCTCCCCTCACACACACCCACCCATTACACTCCAATACACTAACTATCCTTATTTCAATCTGCCTCCATACCATCATTCTCCTAACTTTCTTCTTCCATATTCCCCTTCCTTCTCTTTCCTTTTTATTCCCTCCCAGTATCCAACCCTTGTTTCTATCCCTACACCCTCCCTCCATCGATCACTCCTCATCTCACATCCTCCATCGCTCTATTAGATGCTACACAAATTGTCTGTCTACCTTCCCTATCTCTAGCACCCCCCCACTCCCTCGTCATTACATGTCAATTTAGCATCATTAGAAAAATGACTGTAACAATGGAACTCTTGCTCTACATTAAAGCCTTCTGATTAATACACTACATAGATGGAGGAAAAACCATTCTGACAGACACAAGAATCCTGGATTACATTTCTTAAAAACTAACATTTCAATTTGTGTTGCACTGTCGATATGACAGAACTAAAAGACCATATGTTCAATCATTGAAACCTTTGTAGTGTGTTGCACTGTTATCCACTAAATTGTTTGACAACCATTATAACTGGGTGAAAGCAAAAGGCAAATTCTAAAAGCCTTATTGAGGAATCTTATCCCAACAACCTGGACTTGAGCTCCTATCTATGTAGACCTTGTCCCAGGATTGATGGACGTAAGCTCACTCACTATGCAACATATTCCCCATTATTTTTTTTCTCCTACCTCTCCCTTCTCTCCTATTAATATAATGGTACTCAATGGAGAAGGGGTTGAATTTTTGGGCACTTAAATTATGCCCTTATGTTGTCCAATTTAGATTGAAGGCTTCTTGTGCAAAGGAGGATTTGATATCATTGGACTGTAGGCTTATGACATCAAAATTCTAATATTTGAAGATTGAAGTGGAACAAGAAATAAGAAATGAAAGGATCTAAGGGGAGATTTACTTCATAAAAAAAATATGTCTCTTTAAGGCTTTTCCAGAGATAAATTATATTTATTGTCTGGTTTGTTCTAGATTTGAATTATGAATCTATGGAGATTGGACTTATCTACAAGAGGGATTTTCGTACCTAATCCCCCTCCCTTTCCATCCCACTCTCCTTAATCATATATCCCACTCCTTTCCAATCCTCCCTCTCTAACCTCATGAAAACAACAAATTTCTTCAATTCTCCCACATATACCATCGCTTATCATATTTCATTCACTCTCACTTCCTTATTTCTCCTCCCCTACTAATGACACCCCCTATTTGTATCCATACTCTACATTTCTATTATCCTCTCACTCTTTCCCATTCCCCTATCGTCTCATTCAATCTCATATTCTCCACACCTCCCTCTGTCCATCCCTATCCTTATTCCTTGCACAATTTTTTCCCTTAATTTCCTTCCTTATATCCACCCCTCCATCTCAATCTCTGTTTCCTCTGGCCTACTAATCTCTTTCCACTACCATTCATTTTCTTTTATGCACCACACCAACACCATCTGCTCCCTCCCTCGCACTATCTCCCTATCAATGTTACCCCATATATCTCTAACCATTCTATTACTCCCACATACGCCCTTCCTCCCTATTCCTTTGTCCCTTCCTTCTCTTTCCCTAGCCTATTATAACCTAGCCTAGTTTAATATAACCTAGCCTATGTTAGACTACTCTTGCCTAGCTTTACTTAGCCTTACTTACTCTAACCTAGTCTAGCCTACACTAGCATGACCTACTCTGGCCATGCTTTGCCTAGCTTAGATTGCTCTAGGCTACTCGAACTTAGCCTAGCTTAGCATAACCTAGCCTAGTCTACTCTAGATTAGCCTACTATAATGTAGTGTAGTCTACTCTAGCCTAGCCTAGTCTAGCCTAGCCTATTATAGCATAACCTAGCATAACCTAGCCTAGCCTAGTCTAGCCTAGCCTATTATAGCATAACGTAGCATAACCTAGCCTACCTAGCCTACTCTAACCTTGTTTAGCCTAGCCTAAACTATCCTAGCCAACTCTATCTTACTTTAGCCTAACCTAATACTCTAGCCTAGGCTATCTTAGCCTATTCTAGCCAAGCTAGTCTATCCTAGCCTAGCCTAATCCAAAATACTTTAGCCTAGCCTACCGTAACGTAGGTTAGCATACTCTCTCCTAGCCTAGTCTAGCCAAGCCTACCCGAACCTACTCTATCCTAGTCTAGCCAAGCCTACCCTAACCTTCTCTATCCTAGCCTAACCTACTATAGCCTACTTTAGACTCACCTACCATAACCTATGTTAGCATACTCTTTCCTAGCTTTGCCTATCCTAACTTAACCTAGCTTACTCTAGCCTAGCCTAGCTTAACTTAGCCAAATGTAGCCTACTAGCACACTCTAACCTAGTCTATCTTAATCTAGCCTACCCTAGCTTAGCTTAGCCTACTCTAGCCTAGCACACTCTATCCTTGTTAAGCATAGCCTACTCTTTCCCTTCTCTATCTTAGCATAGTCTACTTGAGCCTATCCTAAACCAACCTACTCTAACCTAACCTAACCTAGCCTAGTTTAATCTAGCTTAGTCAAGTCTACCCTAGCCTACCCTTGCCTAACTTAGCTTGCTCTAGCATAACCTGGCCGAGCCTAGCCTACCTAGCCTAACATAACATACTCTAGCCTAGGTTATCCTAGCCTAGTCTAGCGAAGCCTAACCTAACCTACTCCATCTTAGCCTAACCTAATCCATCCTAGCCTAACCTACTCTAGCCTACTTTAGCCTAGCCTACTATAACCTAAGTTAGCATACTCTTTCCTAGCTTTTCCTATCCTACCTTAACCTAGCTTACTCTAGCCTAGCCTACCCTAGCTTATCTTAGCCAACTGTAGCCTAATAGCCTACTCTAAACTAGCCTACCTTAATCAAACTTAGTCTAGCTTAGCTTAGTCTAACCTAGTCAACCCTACTCCAACTTAGCTTATCTTGGACTAGCCTAGCTTAGCATAGCCTAGCCTAGTCAACTCTAACATAGCCCACTCTAACGTAGCCTACTCTACCCTAGCTTACTCTAGCATAGCCTATCCTAACCTAGCCTACCTAGCCTGCCTAGCCTAGCCTAGCCTACTCTAACCTAGTTTAGGCTACCCTACTCTAGCCTAGCCTACACTATCCTAGTCAACTCTATCTTACTCTAGCCTAACCTAACATATTCTAGCCTAGGCTATATAGCCTAGTCTAACAAAGCCTAGCCTAACCTACTCCATCCTAGCTTAGGCTAATCTAGCCTACTTTATCCTATCCTACCATAACCTAGGTTAGCATACTCTTTCCTAGCTTTGTTTATCCTAGTTTAACCCAGCTTACTCTAGCCTAGCATAGCCTACTATACCCTAGCTTAGCTTAGAGACTGTAGCTTACCAGCCTACTCTAACCTAGCCTGGTCAAGTCTAGCCTAGCCTACTTTGGCCTAATATAGTTTTCTCTATCATAGCCTAGCCTAGCCTAGCTTACCTAGCCTAGCCTACTCTAGCCTACTTTACCCCTACCAGCTCTAACCTAGCCTAGATTATCCTAGCCAACTTTGTCTTACTTTATACTACCCTAGCCTAGCCCACATTATCATAGCCTAACCTACTCTAGCCTGCTATAGCCTAGCCTACGTTAGTCAACTCTTGCCTAGCCTTGCCTAGAATTACCTTGGCTAGCCTACACTAGGCTATGTTACCCTACTCTTGTCGAGCCTTGCCTTGCCTAGCCTAGCTTATGCTAGCCTATCCTAGCTTAGCCTACCCTACCTTAGCTTAGCCTACTCTAACCAAGCCTAATTTATCCTAACCTTGCTTACTCTATCCTATTCTACTTTATCCTAGTCTACTCTAGCCTACTTTAGCCTAGCCTAGCCTAGTCTAATCTACTCTAGCCTAGTGTAACCTAACCTACTCTTGCCTAGCCCACTCTATCATAGCTAACCATCGCGTACTCTTCCCCTACTCTAACTTTGCCTAGTATACTTTAGCCTATCTTAGACTGGCCTACTTTAACCTAACCTAACCTATCCTACTCTACCATAGCTTAGCTTAGCCAACTCTAGCTTACTAGCCTACCATAACCTAGCCTAGTTTAATCTAAGCTAGCCTATGTTAAACTACTCTTACTTAACCTTACTTAGCCTACTTGCTCTACCCCCTGTAGCCTACACTAGCATAGCTTTCTTTGACCAAGCTTAGCCTAGTTTAGATTACTCTAACCTAGTCTAGCCTGCTACAACTTAGCCTATTTTGGACTAGCCTAGCTTACCATAGCCTAGCCTAACCTAAGCTACCTAGCCTAGTATAACCTAGCCTAATCTAACATTGTTTAGCATACCCTATTATAACCTAGCCTATACTACCCTAGCTAACTATATCTTTCTATACCCTAGCCTAACATCCTCTAGCCTAGTCTAGCCAAGCTTACCCTAACCTATTATATCCTAGCCTAGCGTAATCCAGCATACTTTAGCCTAGCCTATCATATCTAGGTTAGCATACTCTTTCCTAGCCTAGTCTAGCCAAGCTTACCCTAACCTACTCTATCCTAGCCTAGCCTACTCTACCCTAGCCTACCATAACCTAGGTTAGCATACTCTTTCTTAGCTTTGCCTATCCTAACTTAACCTAGCTTACTCTAGCATAGCCTAGCCTACTCTAGCCTAGCTTAGCTTAGCCAACTGTCGTCTGCTAGCATACTCTTACCTTACTTAGCTTAATCTAGCTTAGTCAATTCTAGCCTAGACTACTCTAGATTGACCTAGTCTGCTCTAAGATAACCTAGCCAGGCCTAGTTTGCCTAGCCTAGCCTGCTCTAGCCTACTTTACCCTAGCCAGCTCTAGCCTAGCATAAATTATCCTAGCCAACTCTATCTTACCCTATACTACCCTTGCCTAGCTCACATTATCCTAGCCTAAGTTAGCCTACTCTTGGCTAGATATTCCTAGCCTTACCTTGGCTAGCCTACCCTAGCCTATGTTACCCTACTCTTACCTAGTTGTTCCTTGCCTAGCCTAGCCAACCATAGCTTACTCTAACCTTTCCTTGCCTAGCCTAGCCTAGGATAGCTTACTTTAGTCTATCATAACCTACCCTATCTTAGTTTAGCTTAGCCTACTCTAACCTAACCTACTTTATCATAGCCTAGCTTACACTATCCTAACCTAATCTAACCTACTTTAATCTAGCCTAACCTAGTCTACTCTAGCCTACCTTAGCCTAGCCCACTCTATCCTAGCCAAGCATAGCCTATTGTTTCCCTTCTCTATCTTAGCATAGTCTTCTTGAGCCTATCGTAGACCAGCCTACTCTAACCTAACCTAGCCTAGCCTACTCTCTCCTAGCTTAGCTTAGCCGACTATAGCCTACTAGCCTACTATAACCTAGCCTAGTTTAACCTCACTTAGTCAAGTCTATCCTAGCCTACTCTAGCCTAATCTATCCTGCTCTAGCATAACTTCACCTAGCCTAGCCTACCTAGCCTATCCTACTCTAGACTACTTTAACGTAGCCAACTCTAGCCTAACCCACATTATCCTATCCTATCTTACTCTAGACTACTTTACCGTAGCCAACTCTCGCCTAACCCACATTATCCTAGCCTAACCTACTCTACTGTAACCTATGTTAGCCTAATATTGCCTAGCCTTGCTTAGTCGTACCTTGGCTAGCCTACCCTAACCTATGTTATCCTACTCTTGTCTAGCCTTGCTTTGCCTAGCCTAGATTAGCTTACTCTAGTTCATCCTAGCCTAGCCTAGCCTAGCTTAGCTTAGCCTATTGTTGGGCCTAAGAATTATCCTTAAAATACATCCACTTTCACTCCATTCAACATCCACTTTCTCTCCATTCACACATATTTTCACCTCTAATCCACCACCATGTCATCACATTAGCTTCGCTTTCATCATTAAATGGGTTACCATTGTGTTTTCCAAAACATTATTAATTCTTAGTATTTTTAGGAGAATCTGTGGTTAAACTGTAGAAAATAATATCCATATACTTATACCTAACAATTAGAATGAGTTTGTTGACATGTGTTGTGGTGTATATATATGGGTGCCTCATAATGAATAGTTTCAAGTTCTTCTATCTTCCTTTTCTTGTATCACATTTGTATTTGCAACAAACATTGTTGTAGTTGCATTGGAAGTGTTTTATCTTCAGTATGTCAATGTTTGTGTGGTCGTGACTCTGTGAGGGGTTCCTCTATTTCTTTCTATATTGTCTATGTGTTGTGTGTCTATATTATTCAAATTTAAATTTTATTTCTTCGATATGGATCAAGAAGAGCTGAGTTGTTTCATCATTTGCAATTGTAAGGAATTGCAGTAAGAGTGCTTCGTCTTATGTAGGGAATTTCATTTTATTTCCTGTTATCGATGTCTACGTGACTGCGACTCTCTGCTTTGTGTGTCGTTCTATTTTGTGTGCCTTTTTTCTTTATGTCTTTCATTGACTGTGACTCTGTGCTTTTAAATCTAAGCAACGAGAAGGGATTCTTTTAAATCTGTGTTTTGTTGACTTGTTGGATGTCATGAATGGACGTATTTACAGTGGAGAGAAGGGAACAAAGAGCCTCAATAGTGATATTTGTTGCAGCTATGACATGTATGTTTCTTGTATTCGTTTTATATTCATATTCATGATTTATTCTTCAGTTTTGGTTCCCTAGATTACAACATAATTTTCAATGTTCTTGTCCTCCCTCATCAAATCCCATGACCCACCGTAGAAATATGTCATTCTTGCAATCCCCTATTTTGATGTGATTTCCCCCACCTATTTTTAATCTATATAAACCCAATTAAATAGATAAAATAAATCATTATTTGTGACATCATTTAATCCCAAATTAATTTTATTCCTAGAGGAAACTAAAGAAGAAATCCCCCTCTCTCGCTTTCTATGTCCACATGGACCTAAAAATGTATTTACATTTCAGTGATTTGATGAGTCTTCTAGGGTTCATCTCTAAAGGTGCGTTGGAAACATATAAAATAGCTTCTACTTTATTTCTACTACATAAGCAAGCTCAACTGAAAATTTGGGTGAATAGTTTTAACTCATGGCCCTTCAGTTTCTCTCATCGTCATTTTCTTTGCTATAGCCATTGTTCTCTGTAATTTGTGTGATATCATGTTGTAGGAGAATTGCATGTTGTATCTATCTCTAAAAAGTGGATAAACCCAATATCTCTTCGTTGATCTCTACATGTTGATTGTCTCTCATCCAATAACCCTTGCCCTCCATTATTTTGTTTCTATTTGGCATTTAAACTTATTTGTAAATGTAGTGAGTGGAGAAATTTATATATTTATTTATTTTTTCTTATATCTCATAAATTTTATATGAAATTTTAATTGGTTCATAATAATATCAATTATAAAACCATTTTCAATTTATTTAGAGAAATTAAAATAAAAAATAAAAAACAAATTAAGATGAAACTTGTATAGTTAAAGGAGAAAAAGAAAAAAATACAGAATTTAAACGCATAGGACAAAATACGTTCTTCTCCCCATGGTTAAAATTCAATGATTGTCTTCGTTAGTTTTTCCCAACAGAGTTCACCTTGTATTTCCTTTTACTCCCATCTTTTTACACTAACCATCAACGTCATTATCCACTTTATGAATTTGTTGCAAATTTCACTGACTTAGTTGAATAATTACTTAATTGTAGAGACTTAGCTCAAGAAGCCTTAATTCCCATAATTATTTTTTGGTCTCGTTCCATTCACATCCTAAAGAAGGCTTAAGCACTATCATTCCCTTTTGTCCTCCTTTCATTCTAACGTAGGGGTTGTGGATTATGATTAAAAAATAAAAGGAACATACATGAATTACCATATTTTTATCAATATAATCCCTATATTAATTTATATTTAATGATTAGTAAGAAAACAATCTTGTTGAAATGGTGTCCATTTTTATTTTCTTTATTCTAAAAATATCTTGCAATATTGAATATAAAACCTAACTTTATTCTATTCTATAATATTAAAAACAACACATTCACAATGATACATGATACCAAATCCCATTAATCCCTCTTCATCTGTCTGTAAGACTATTCTTTGGATGTTTGTATTTCATGTTTTGTTGCACATGTACTAAGACAGTTGAATTATTTCATTCTTTTTGTGCTTATCCTATTTAGAATGTGCTATAATGGTTTCTATCGATGTTTCATCCTGGTGGGCTATTCCATGGGATACTACACAAACCTTTCCTTGATGTTGGTTGTAACAACCATCGCATCTTTTGTGGACTATTCTGCTAGATGTTAGATAGAGGTTTCATGTTCATGTGTGTCTCTTCGTGGGTGGTATTATTACCTCTCACTTAGAGGCTCTCTTTTCTCCCACCTTTGCAGTAGAAGAACATTGACATAGTTGCAATTGTACACTCATCATGCACACACCTCCCTTGCTTTTCAACGACACCATTTCATCACTCTCTTATGCTGACATCTAGATCCAAGGAAAATATTTAAGGATTTGGCCACCTAGACTTTATACCAGATGAGACTCCTACACCAAATGGTGTGAGTATTGATTCCTATTGGGGAGATCCCCTTGGTTGACAAATTTTCAGCACCATCAACACCTTTCTTTCTCTCCCTCACTCATTATATCTCCCTCTCCCTATTCCATCCTCTCTCTCCCTCCTTCACTTGTTCACTCTCATTCCTCCCTCCCTTTCCCACTCTCTCCATATCCCTCTCCGTCTCTCTCTATCCCCAACCTCTCTCTATCTCTTCCCACTCCCACACTCAATCACCAGCTCCATGTTTCTCACACTCTCTCCCCATTTCTCTTCATCTTCCCCTCCCAATCCCTCTCTCCCCCACTCTACCCTTACTCACTCTCTCCCTCCCTATCTTTTTGACTCTCCCTCCTCCCCCCCTCTCTCTCGCTCTCTCACTCCCTTACTCTCTGTCTCTCTCCCTCTCCCTCCCCCCCATTTCTCTCTCTCTCTCTCTCTCTCTCTCTCCCTCCCTTTCTCACTCCCTCCCTCTCCCTCCCTTTCTCACTCTCTCTCTCTCCCCCCTCTCTCACTCCCTCTCCCTCTCACTTTCCACCTTTCCCTCTCCCTCTCTTTTCTTCTCCATGTTCATTCCCCTCTTCCTCTCTTCCTCTCTCTCCCTTGTTGGCATTATGGCTAAAGTGTTGTCCTTGATGGAAACCCATGCAGGTGATGGATCACTGTACAACAGGTCAGTAGCAAAGATTGATGATCAGCTCTCAAATATTGAAGAAAATAAGCAGTAGGCAGGCACACCGTACAAAAGGTGCGGACCCACAGGAATGTCTTATATAAAGTGCGTACATACCCGCAGGTTACCCACTCATGAGGTGCGTACCCCCAGTGCACACACTTCAAGGCAGTAAAGCGTGCACACGTGGGGTTTCTTATGTTTAACCCTTGGTATTTAGCCGACGGTATTGTGTTATTATGGTTTTGGCCCGTGGTATTGATCCATGATTTGAGGAAGAGCTTGCCTATATAAAGCAAAGATGTTTTCGAAAACCACTTGTGGGGTTTGAGCCCAACATTTGGCTACGATATAATCCCTATAAATTCGAACTTGCTATGCATGGTTAGTTGGCTACAAGAATTTATCAAATTAAATAATGAAAGGGTAGAAGACTACTATGTATTGCATGGAACATAATGCCCTTGCTGATGCATATGGCCTCAAACTCCAATAAATAACTATTGATGGGCTCTAAGAGAATCACACAGCCCAAATCCTTCATAAAATATTAGAGTCACTAGTTTGTTAGATGGTTGTAGTCCAGTCTGACCCTTCAGTTTCAATACCAATTCCAACTTCTAAAACATTGTTTGTTTGTCTTGATCAATACATTTGTTTTGCAGTTCCATGAAGCCAATCAAATATTGCATAACACATATCTGCTTAAATCCCATGGATCTTCTAAGCATTATATCTTTTTGTTAGTATTAGACTAACATAAGTTTATAGATTCATATATATATAGGCATTTTGAACAAACAATCTTTGAAATGAATCAACACTATCGTTACCTTGACTCTAGGTTGTTGTATTTTAAAAATTTGGCAAGGCCTTGAAAGCTTCATTGTTGGCTGAATGATATTGTTTGTCTTTAATTTTGGATATTGGTTTATTTCTTATATTGTTGAAACATTCAAGAATAGTCATGTCAATATATCCACACAAGAGAATGTTGTAAACCACACTCCAAACCTTATGCCATAGAAAGACAGTGGAATTCATTCCATTAGGCTCTTGCTTGCCTTTCCAGAATCCATTGGAGACATAAGAATAAAACTCAACAAGGACTTGCATAAAAATGATGTTTGATCATAGGGATTCCACCCAATAGCATGCATCAGAAAATGGTGAAATCCCATGGATGATACTCAACCAAGATTTTCAAATAAATGATGTTTGATTAGATAAATTCCATAAATTAACATGCATTAGACAATGGAAAAATCCCAAGGTTGTTGTAAGAGTTGCACCTGATCTTCAACGTTTGCATGTATAGAATTAAAAGATCACTAATTACTCAGGATGAGCGATCCAAAATGGTTTTTTGGTGAAGTCAAAGTGGCTAGGTAGATTGAAGCCTCTTTCGACTAAGGTTTAATGCTATTGCACTAAACCCATGATACCACAAGCTTGACTCATAAAGCTCTAATAGAGAAGAGATGTGGAAGGGTAGTCAATGCTATCATCAGTAGCACACTTCACCTTGTATATCTCCCTAGAATCATAGTTACCTGGTTTGTGTTCATGTTTGAACATCAAATTCAAAAAAAAAATCACCCCATAAAAAAGTTCAATAAAATTCACCATTAAATTCAAATATATCTATATAAAAAACATACATATAATTTTTCAATATAACATATATCAAATAATAAATATATTAAATTTAATGTTTATAAAACATGATACATATAACTTAATAATTGAAAAGAAAATATTGACAAGCCTTATTTATTATAGATTCAAAGACATGTTTAGGCCAAATAATTTACGGATATAAATTCACTAAAGATAAGAATTCAAGAAGATTATGTCGAAAGAACAGGAACCAAATGCAAAAGGGTGAGTCTCAATGTATAGCACAAGGTTTCAATAAGTGGCACAAATACAACGCAGTTCATAATCTTGGCAAACTGGAGGAGCAGGTTAATGGACAAAAAGTTGCTACCAACAATAGAATATAAAAAAGGACTTGTCTGACATCATCCCCAATGCAGAGTTTTCAAGAAACAAGAAGAACAACCCCTCTTTGACAATAGATCTATAATAGGATGCCAAAGAAATGATAACATGTCACATGGAATCAACCTCAAAGAAGAACCCCCTATTGAATGGTATCAAAGAAAAACTAAAAGAATTCAATGATGAATACTACTACATGAAAGCCCTCCAAGGTTCAAAGCTTGCTCCAAAAGCTAGGGATGAGAGACAAAGGGAAGATCGTGAGGCTGGAGAAGACATCCACCATCCCATTTCCTTGAAGTGGATGAATAACATGAAGAATTTTAGGTCCCCCTCTCTATGAGGGTTTAGTTTATATATTTTATTTATATTGTTCTAATAGCATAGGACTTAGTGGCTAGAAGCCAAGCTATATACAACATTGGCATGTCTTACTTCTATATTTAGTGGACAAAAACCCAACTATACTTAGTATTATTTTCTTTTGAGTACATTACGAGACAATGGACAAGGGCCCAACACTATTATTCTAAAACTTGGACCGACTTGGCTCGATGGGCCTGTTTGGTACCAAATAAGACATACTCAGCCAAGTAGATGCGTGATGACCCCATACAAAATCCAAGAAAAAAATTCTATAAAGAGATATCCCACCCCTCTATTTGTCTCACACCTTTCTCACAGAGCATTTGTGAGCATTTCAAGTTTTGGAGCAGAGACGAAATATTGAAGAGCAATGTGATGCTTGAGCTTGGTGCTAGTTTGGCATTTTTTTTAGGTTTTTACAATGGATTTAGGCAGCTTAATCAAAAGGCTATAATGTATCTTGAAGCTTAGAGGATTTGTGTACCAAATTTGTGTGCCCACTACCCATTATTTTCATTTCTAGGCATGTTTTCCCTCTCTTTAAATTGCAAATGTATATTCTCTAAAATATGTCCCTATTTTTACTCTTTATCTCTTCAAAATTCAAATATGTGCCTCTTTAAATAACAAATGAAAATCATCTGAAATCTTTCCTTGTTTTGAATTTGACGAGACAATGGATAAGGGCCCAACACTAGTGCTCTAAATCTTGGTCTCACTTGGCTCAATGGGCCGATTTGGTACCAAACAAGCCCAACTTAGCCAAGAAGATGCATCATGACCCCATACAGAATCCAAGAAAAATTTAGTATTAAATTAAAAAACTCAAAAAAGCAAAGGATTAAACTGAGAAAATTTCTATAAAGAGATCTCCCACCCCTCTATTTGGCTCACACCTTTCTCACATAGCATTTGTGAGCTTTTGGAGTTTTGGAGCAAAGATGAAATCTTGAAGAAAAATGTGAAGACAATCCACCCCTCTCAAGAAACTACATTGCAATGGAGAATGACCTATTGTTGCTTCAAAAGTAGTCAAAAGACTTTTAATTGTACCATGAGCATAGAAAGAATTAACCACTATTATATTTCACATTCGCTTATGGTTTTCATATTTAACTGTTGTCATGGCATCCACAACTTTCCTAGGGTAATGACACTATGAAGAAAGTGATGAATCAAACTCAGATGAGCTACAGTTCTCATCCACATCAAGACTGTCATGAAATTTTTTTACAAGAGTAACCACAACACTTCAAGCTTCAAGCATACCATGGTGCTATCCAAGCCTCTTAAATCCCTAAAGGAGGTTTTAGCAAGAATATTTCCATGACCTCTATGCTAAGAACAAAGGTGAGTGGTTGTCTCTTTATGCCATATGTGGAGAGCAATGGGATGAAGTGGTTTCATGAGATCTCATGTTGATGGCCTATGTTTCAATAATCTATCATTGTCGATGCTAGTGACACACTGTATCCAGTCTCTTCATTCCTTTGATGTTTAAGAGGTGGAGTTGTCAACCAAGTAGGCCTTGAAGGTCCTTGCAGGGCACATTGTCTATTAGTAACTACAGATTTCATTATTGAGGTAAGCATCTATGGTTGGGTTTTAAAAAAAAGGTTGTAAGGGACCTGCTAGAGACTCTATAGAAGTAGTGCAATACCCCTAGTATCTTGTATTAGATGGGGCAATTGAAACATGAATTTCTCTTTAGTCTCCACCTTCTAGAAGGAGGATTGTTGACAAATATTGTCCTCTTAGGAAATCTAATGATACATATCTTGACACGTAAATGGTGGTAGCATGATCTTAGTTGATGACGGGAATCTTGAGTCCATGGGATTAGTGCCTTCATATGTAGTTGGATAAACAATTGAATGTTAAGTTGAAAAAAATGCTTAGCATAAAATGCTAGCTTAGATCTAAGACATTGTGAGGGAGAAAACTAGGTGATTAGAATATATTTCCATTAGATGTCCTCCTTGATTGATTCATTATTCTACGCCTTGGGGGGGAGAATTAAAGGGAAACTATAAAGTAGGCAGCCAATAAATGGAGATAATGGAAAAATGAAGAAAAAAAGTGGCCTCAAAGTCTTAATATTTCCTTTGACCATAATGACCCAAGGAGACGAGATCTTTATTAGAAAGGAATGGAGAGCCAGATATGGATCTCTCTCCCAACTAAAGGTAAAGTCTGAAAGGGTCCAAAATATAACCTCTACACCAAATTCTTTTGTGGGTTGTTCCCTAGTATTAGAAATAAGTTAGAGTTTATTCTATTTCCTCCTCGAAGCATTTTATTCAAAATTGCAAATTGGTTCCAATATCAAAGCCAAGTTACATAAGACCTTTCAATTCTTTAATAAGAAGGGAATTTTGTACTCACTTTCTTTCTACTAATTTCTCAGCCCAAGAATATTGGGTAGAACAAAGGAGAAACCAATTATGTATCCTCTACCCACTATGGGAAGAAGATATATGGCACCTATCATAGGAAGCTTTCCCATTCCAAAGAGGAATGTCAAACATTTAGACCAAAGAGCTCCGAAAGGAAAAATACTTCCTTTCTAGGCGTTATTGAGGGGTTGGAGACTTAGAGGTTGATGTCAACAATCCCCGCTACATTGATCCAAACATGATGCTAATGCCCAAAGATATCCTTACCAGCAACAAGGAAGCTCTTTGTACATAGAACTGTTAAATCAAGCATAAACTAGCATATATAGTAATTGATAATGGCAACCAAAATAACCTTCTCTTGCTTCAATTGGAAAAGGAACTCAAGTTACCAACCTCAACTCATCCCAACACACATTAGCTTGGATGGGTGAAAGATTCACTTTAGCTTGTGCTAATCACTTGACAATAGATCAGACTGTTGTTAGAAGATGGCAAGATTTTGCCGAATATCGTATATGTTCTTACAAACAAAGAAGAGAAGACTTACGAAAATAAGATGATGATAACAAGTGTAACTAATTGCTCCTTTTCCTTGAAGTAGTATAGGTGGCATTTGAAAAATAAAAGGAAGACTACAAGAGAGGAATGCCAAAAATGTGGATATATTGCAGTACATAAAATCCAAAATATAATGAAGTCAATTAATGGAGGAGAAATCAATAGGGTCATTGGTGGTTGTTTGTCTCCTAAACATAGGAGTTACAATTAGATGTTTACAAATACACTGATGCATTCCCACTTGCCACTTGTCACCTAGTATTATGCTCACCTCTTCCTTTTTGCTTGCAAGGAATTGTTCCCTACATTATCGAATGGAAACCATCATGTCTTCCCTCACAAGGAAGCCACATGTTTTCCATTGAAATGGTTGGTTTTGATATTACTTTGGGTGATGAATGGGTAAGAACACTGGGACCCATCACCATGGATTTCTTGGAATTATACATGAGTTTTGAAGAGAATGGAAATTTCTAAATAGGTGGCTACGGTATTTCTTTGGGTGATGAATGGGTAAGAACACTAGGACCTATCACCATGGATTTCTTGGATTATACATGAGTTTTCAAGAGACTAAAAATTCCTACATGCTTAAATGTTTCAAAGAAACCGCTACAGAAATAATCAACTACCATTGTATGGAAAAGCTTCTGAAAAAGGGCCATTGGTTTGAAAATTGGGGATATGTGAAACATGAGGGAAGACATATTGGTTTCCAATTTGCTAATTTACTAGGCAAAAGACTCGACTATTTTCTATGATTCCTCATGGTTGACATGCTACGATTGTTTATCATGGGACCATTGGGTCCACCAAATGGGTTAGCCAAATTTTAGCCCAACATAATGAGTGTACCAAAAGGAATTTGTTGAGAGGGGCCACAAGTAAATGGTATGAGTTGGTCCAAAAGAAAAGAAAAATTAGTTACTGTAAAGTGACACCAAAACAATCAATGTTGCACAAGGATTTTGTTGAGCTAGGTCTCCTGTAATAGTATTGGCAGGCCCTAGACATATTTTTTCAATTTGAGGGGAGTATTTCTGCAGTGATGAAATTCCAAAACTCTTGATACTACAAAATGTGTAGGAAATTTGTTATATGTGTTTAAAAAGCTATGGTTTAGAGGAAGAGGCTAGGATTTGTAGGGTCCTAAGGATAGAGGAGTGTTAAGTTCTATAGATCTTGATATACCTATGGTTTCCATCAATAGTAATCATCTAAATATTTCATTGCACCAACTAATGGTGATAGATTATACCCTTAGTCATACTACCCAATTCCCTAGTATGTGAGAGTTATTTCCCAAGTGTTATTCTCCATGTACTCATGGCAATAAGATGACTAATAGGGTTAAGTAAGGTTGGTTTCAAGTGTCCTGAGGGGGATTTTGATGTACCTAAAGGAACATGGAAGATAATTCCATATGTAGGTGTTATTTGATATAGTGCTACACAAAGGGGTGCCAACATATGTCACAAAGGTGTTCAACAAGGTAATGTCTCTATTATTTTCTACATGTATTCTTCCCCAATTATAAGCTTGCCCATTGAATGACAGATATTTGTGTTATTTAAACATGTTGAAACACATATCTAACCTAAATAATGTTTTTCTAAAATTGGAACATGTGTTGGCATGAGAAAGTGCTCTAGAACCACTTGTATTTGTGGTTTTTCTCATTAGTTGAAATATAATATTTAGAGCAATAAGGGCATAATATAAATTCAGGAAGAAATTAAATAAGAAACATAGAATGCAACCGTGGAAAGAAAATAACAAAACTAAAATTAAAATAACACTTTAAGCAATCCTTTATTGATATTCCAAACTAGATGTAATGTTCACTTGCCTTTTCTAGGGGGAAATATTCAACATGAGGAGCTCCAAATACTACAATATTCACTTGATAACCCATTACATAGCTTCTACTACTATATATATATAGTTTCTAATTGACGAAAAATGTAACCACCTAATGGACTTCCATTAATGAGGCCTCAACTAGTAACTAATGGACCTTCTTTAACAAGTTCATTAACATTTATTGATTTCACACTATACTACTGTGTAGAACATTATTTAGTAAATATGGTTTTCAATACATTAACAATCTATTCCACTAACTATGGAAATTAAGGTAGCTTTGGAACCCTAACAACAATGCAATGTTGTCACACTCAAACTTGACAAAGGCTCAACTAGCCTAGGACTCAAAAAATCTCAATGACTTGACATGACTCAGTGACTTGGGAAAGACTCAAAAAATACAAATGAACCTCAAATGATCTGATACCACCCTATGAGTGACTCCAATTTAAGGTTTATTAAAAAAAGGTATTACAGACTCATGTGTCGGTGTGTGTTCTGTGCTATTTAAGCAACTAATCGATTAGATTGCCAATACATAGACATTTAAATGGAAGGACAATAAAGAAATGCAGCAAAGGCACAAGCAATTTTAATAAGGAGTTCACCCTATTCTCTAGGGCTACGTCTCTGGTCCAGCTTTCAGTGGTGGCCTCGTTTTATTGTCTTTGAGCAGAGAATTACAATGCAAGGACTCATTTGTGAGGTCTCCTGAAGCAAATTTCCTTGGTAGGGTGCTTCCTGGATTTCTTAGGCCACTGGAGTGCACATACTCTTCTTCCTCCTACTAGCTCTATGACTTTCATGTCTACAGTGGACAGAGCCAAATATGATGCTCAGCTTAGATAGATTTCTCTATGGGATGGCTTGAATCTTGAAGCTTTGGTGCTCGATGCTGCCACTAGTTAGCTTGACCCTCTGTCTCTTCTGCTCTTCTTGCTATTCTCTGTATTCAGTCCTCTCAGGGTTCACTATTCCACCTCTCTAGTTTCTCGACTCTCTTTGTGTCGACTTCAACTTGATTCGACTATCTCTGTTCATGGCTTTTATTCATTCGACTCCATGCCCATTCAGTTCCTCTTCCCCCTATGTTGATTAACCTTTTGCAAATGCGCTTGGAGTTCCCTGCTTGGTGTCAACATGAACGCTCAGGGAGTGGCCACGTGTCCCCATCTAAACAGTGCCAGCCTCTCGTCGGTTTGTTTCTTCAGTTACGTTGTTGATGCATTCTTCCTCCACCGTGTTGATCAAACGAACCACAAATCTTTACAAACTCGGCTTAATCCTTCATTGATTCCACTTCCTCCGTCGGGTGAAATCACAGCTGTCCAATTTGGGTCCCCCAAATCCAACGTCAAATGCACATCCCGCACGGTTGACCTGTTCAACCGATAACTTGCGATCAATGGCGAGTTTCTCTCACCTCGGCTGCCACGCGTCAATCGTTGACTGGGATCACTTTGCTTTCTCCAAACCCATTTACCTTTTGAGGGCGCCCTGATCAATACCACCAATTTCTAGAGCGTGAGTCCTGCGTTGTACGATTAGTGCTTTTTGCCTTTCCTGCCCACGGTTCTCCAATTCACCATGCGTCCAAGTGCTCGGTCTTCCTCCACTTTATCACGCATCAAAAATCACCTCCTTTTCCTGATCTGGGGCTCCTAGGGGCTACTTTGACCACCTGTGCAGTCTCCATGCACCTCAGTTAGGATGCTTTGACGAAGGTCCTCGTCGTCCCACGCTGGCTGCCATTGCCACTGTTTCAAGGTATTTTTTATTATTGTTTTGGATTCTTTAGAGATTTTTTTCATCCCGATATAGTCATGGTTATTTGCTAGTATTTGATGGATCCAATTTGGATCACGGCCTTCGCACTGAAAGAGCTTTTGGACCACCCAAAGTTGGTTTTCAAGCATCGACTAAGTGAGGGTATTACTTTCTCACTTGTCCAATCTCAATCCACTTTTCACTGCTTGGCTTTGAACCTTTGGGCCCAATCCTGAGGTATTCCACTTGTCCACTGCGCATCATCCTTACCTTCCTATCGAACACTATGTCTTCTGATAATTCATTAATATATTTAGGTAGCAGGTCATCAACAGAAGGTAATTGACTCTATTCTTTAGGGTGTTCAACCATTGAAGGTTCAAACAACCTCAAGAAATCTACATTTACAACTGAGTAGATGTGCATGTAAGCTAGTAGATCAAGGCGAAAAGAATTTTCACCAATCTTATCAAGTATCTTGAAGGGTCCATACCTGATAGGTTTTAGCTTTTTACCTTCACCTTGCATCCTATCCTTGCTGATATACAGCTAGACTTGGTCTCGAGCTTGAAAACTATGCTCCATCCGATGCTTATCATGCCTAGCCTTATACTTGGCCTAGCTCTTTTCCAGCTATTCCTGTACTGCCTACTGGATCTCCTGGATCTATTCAATGAACCTAGTTGCCTTGTCCACATCACTGTATCTATCAACCATGGTATCTTTACCAAAGACAAAATCCAAAGGAGACCTTGGTATGAAACCAAAATAGGTCTCGAAAGGAGATCTCTATGTAGAAGAGTGTTTGGCTCTATTGTAAGCATG